>SNQJ01S0053416.1:69700-88355 GCA_010110895.2 Picea sitchensis | reverse complement strand
AGGAATATGTAACAGATAATATTATTTTTTGATATATTTCAAATAAAACTATTTTTTATCTCCTTGTATATTTATGTGCTCATAAATCTATATCTTCAACTATGTTGAATGTCAATAAATTGTGTTTATTTAATTTGAATGTAACTTTATATGTGTCTTCTGTGTTTTATCTTTTTCTCCTGCTATGCATATAACATTTTTTGTCCTGGCACATATAGAGACATACAAGCCAGATGGTCTATGAAAATTGTACTTAACTGAAGCCAGTTGAAAGTATACATTGAAGAGATAAAAAATGCAATGTAGGAACGAAAATTTCAAACATAGCAAGTCACACTACTAGACCGAACGAAAGTTTCGAACATAGCAAGATGGATTATATAGTTTCAAAAAATAAATGGGACTCTAGAGATCATGTGTCATTTACTGCATGGATACCAATTGTGCTTCATGTTGTTTGTCACATCTCCGCTGCAGTTTCCATCTGCCTCTGCTACTTTTCCCCATCCCTGTGCATTTATTCCCAATTCAACCTGACAGGGACTACACTGCCATGCAACACTTTTTAATAAAAAGATTAGTTTTACATAGAGCTTTTTTCATTGAAAAACTATGTTTTTTCATTTATGCACAAAGGTTAACAATAATCTTCAAGAATTAGTGTTACAGTTCATCACCATTTAACATTGATGTTTTTTAAACCTTTACACTCGGAAAATTCATTCCCTAAACAATCTCTTCTTCTTTTCATAGATGATGTGAATTGAATACTAGACGAGTTTTTATACGAGAGTTTTTATATGAGTTAGAAGATTTAATTTAAACATTTCTCCGTATTTTCGATGATGAGAGTCTAGAAACCATATTTGACGGGTGGAGGTTTCTATCTCTTTTGTAACACTATTTTCATAAATAATGATGAAAGGAGTTAGAGATTGAATAAATTGCTATGATAATATGTTTATATGTATATTTTTTTTTATATAAAAAATAGTATAGTTGAAAATTAAAAAAACAATTATGTAAACAACAATTGAAAATTTAAATTTGATTTAGAATTTTTTTAATATTTATCTAAAATCATTGTTTTTAAAAAAAATGATATTTTAAAAATAATAATTGATTTAAATTTTTTAAATATAAAATTTAATAATTTTTTTTTTTAAATTATAAAAACATTAAAGAAAATAAAAATTTAATGATCAATATTTTATAAATTTTATATAATGTAATATTAATAATTTCAAAATTATAAATCAATATTGTCATCATGTAATGAAGCCAATGGAATTGATTGTCCGTGATGGTTGGATAGTAGAAGCATCTTTTCTTATTACCTTGACAATGTGGATAATGGTTTTTGCATTAAAGACATGTAAGGAAAGTCCTTAAATACTAATCCTTCTAAGACTCTATGAATGTCACGAACTCCAACATCCATCCTAAAATAACATCAAATTGGTCATCCATTACACCATGAATCGATCCCGGAAATTAACTGATAACATTGTAGAATATGACTGATAATTTTGTAAATTTAATTGATAAGAGTTTTTAAGAGGTCACAATAGCATTTATTGTGACCTCTAGTATTTATAGGGACCTATAATATTTATAGAGATAGTATTACTTTCTTCATTTTTTTCCTATAATATTTATAAAAAAATAATCCAATATATTTATTTTAGAAACAATATAACAAAAATTGATTTAATACACTAAATTTAACAATTAAATATTAAAAGTTAATAAATAATAAGTAAAGATTTTTAAAATTATTTGTTAATGTTTTACATATTAAAACCAAAATCATTCTTCTTATTATTATATATATATATATCACAGAGAAAACCCTGACATTGCATCAAGCTCTGAACAAGCCAACAGGGTTGGATGGGTGAAGATCAAACTCTTATAAATCTTCAGGTAAACACCTTCACGCACACTAGAGGCTGAAAAGATAGAGGACTATACTCTGTAGACGGAAAAAAAACCCCAAGAATCAGATATGAAGAGATAGTCTGAGAAGTAAGCAGATACGATGTGTAATAACCCAGATTTGAAGCACCGACTGGCTCAACTGAGGAGTACTGTGACCTTAGCAGACAAGAGACCAGATCATGATCTAAAAAAGAATCCACAACAACTTGAGTCCTCCAAGAAAAAATGCATCCAAAGTTGTGGTTCCGCCCACAACCCACAACAAGGCCTGCACAAAACCCTTGCATCTATGAAGAAAACTGAGGAGATGGATTAGGGAGAACACAACTTCCCTGGAAGGAGCAACCACACGTTACCACAATCCGCCTGCAACAGAAATATCTCGATTGACACGAGGAGAACCAATTGACGAGGAGAGGATCCACCTCTCATGGATAGGTCGGGATGAAAAGTCTCCAGAGGGGAGAGAGACGCCACGAGAGAGATGCAATCGAGTGAGGGTTCTTAGGAGGAGCACTCGCGAGCCGCAGGAGGGAGAAAGTGTGTGCGAACTGCGGCTAGGGAAACCCTAGCCGCAAACCTCTCATGTTATATATATAACCTCTGATAAATGAATGAAAAGCATCCTTCGGGTAACTTGTTTCATAGGGAATTGAACTATTTTGCAGAGTGTGGTTCAGAATTCCTGCAGGATGGAGACCAAAGTGGATGACTACTGCTCTTGGGAACGAAAGGTTGTTCATGAGGAAGGAATTCCCTCACTTACAGAGAGGTATTCCCCTTAAATCTTGGGGTGACTTCCCTCGGCATACTTTGCCATCCGCTAGCATATTAAAACATTGATTGGTCATTGGTATTATATATATTCAAATTAGAGTTTTTAAGTTAATTTAAAATATTTCTTATAATCACAATTTAGTTTTTAATTTATATTAAAATTTTAAAAATATGTTTACTAAGTATTTTTTTATTTTTTTAATATATTATATTTTTTGAATTTATTTATCTCTATTTTATATAGCTTGATTGGTTTTAATGGTTAAGAATGTGTTTTTGAGTAAAAAACACAAGTTCAAATTGTTTGACTTGAATTCATTTATAGGTATGGGCATTCACTTACAAGAATTCATTTTCTCTTTATTTTTCTTTAAAAACATAGTCCGTTTTAAATATTGAATGGAAAATACATTTTTCATGTGCATACTTCACTTACATATTTAATGGACATTTCAGTTTTGTCTCATTTAAAAAAAAAAAACTAGATTCTACCTTTTCTCCTTTTAATATCTTAAACATCCAACTGTCCCCTTGGAGATCGTTCCATAGGGACTAACTATAGATTAGAAGTCAAAATTTGAAAGTTCATGTGGAGTGCTAACTCCTTATTAGAATCAAATTGCTTAGATTCATGAAGTCTCTTCATTTCCTCTTCATGAGAATTCATTCACAATTACCACCCTTGATGTGGAAAACCCTAGTATTCTTGTGTTTTGCTCAATCCTTTGAGGGGACATTTGATTCCTCAAGATACACTTTTGGAAAAGCATTGATGTTATTATTTTCCACTAGTGTTTGTTGATGTTCTTAGTTAAGATCATTTTCATCATCTAAGAATGGTTTCTCACATGATTCCCAACTTTCTAGGGTTTGTGGTCATTTCCCCTTTTTGGGTGATTTCGTGATTGGAGAAACAAATCGTGAAGGGGTATTATTTTTGTAATGCCCCTCTTTCACTATGAATTATTGGTATCTGACATGATGAATAATATTACTACTTAATGACATTCTATAAGTGTGAATGACTTAGTTTTGTTTATTGATGTATTTTGACTAGAATAATTTTTAAATCTCTTTTGTTTTCTATGATATCCTACTCTTTTTTATGACACGAAAATGTATGAATCATGAACATGTTGATATTTACTCAATGTTGTTCGATACTATGATTGGAATATGTATGAATCATGAACATGTCAATATTTACTCAATGTTGTTGGATACTATGATTGGGTGCATACACTTCTGATATAATCTGACGATGGATATACACATATACATTCCTAAGTAAATATATATGGTTTGCAATATTGAATTGAGATATTTATGAAAAACTATGAATTATTTGTTAATTATGATAGGAAATAACCACATATGTATGGTCTCTAGAGTAAGTCAAGTTATATGAATCCAATTGGGGTCAAGGTATTGATTTACCAATTTTGATATTATGTTCCAAATACATGATCATTATTCATATTTATTTTGGAGGGTGATATTTGATGTGTATCTATAGATGTGTGCAAAGACATGGATGAATAATATCGATTTATCTTACACATGTGTAAGGGATGTGCGGAGGGGGTTGACATCTATGCAATTAGGAGAGGAGGAGTAACACCCCTATTTACTACCTACTAGAAACAACCTCTGTGTAAAACATTGGATATTTTTCTCACCCAAGAGATTTCACATTCTTGTGACGTTAGGCCACATGTAGTCTCTCATGGGGTATAAATATGGGGTGCATAATAAGGCCATGCAGTCCTTATTCCTTAGTGACCATGAGTTTGTCGCCATTGGTAAATCAGTTGGAGTTAACATAGGTCTTAAATATGCTACATTGAGTTTCCCACCACCATGAAAATGCATGCACCTATAGAAGTGGAGTGATCATGGACTCATCCTGGGTATTGACTATATTGGTATCAATACTAATGTTAATTGAGATTCATTATTCTGAAACAAGTATCCTTTTTGTGCATAGCATTTAGAATAATTTTTTAATTAAGTGCACTCATGAAAATATTGTTCATATAGAGATACTTAAATGTATTTAAATAGAGGGGAAATACATGAATAACACATACTTAATTTGATTGTAAAAAATGAAACGGAATTTATGTATGTTAATAGGTATGTTAACATACAAAAAGTTCTTTTAATGTTTTTTTTCAAAAAATCAGCTTTGGGGTTTGGTTTCCCTCGAATTAATAGGTTAAGTATTTTTGTTTGGAAAAGGTTAAATCCTTGTATAAATTTATTAGTTGTGTCTTCTAACTACTTGTATAAGACTTCATTGCTTGTGGAAAATTTTGAAAATGTTTTTTTGAATTCCCTTATGGTGTCACAGAGATGTTCATGACCTATAGAAAGGAAACCTACATCCAATTTTAGGCATTAAAATCTTACTAGAGAATATATAACACATGTTTTTATGATTCTCTGACACTTGCAAAAACTTGTGTGCATATCTTGTAGTGATGTGTCCACCACAAAGTTGCTAAACTTTTAGGTTTTTGAGAAAAATGGATGGGGTTTTTTCTTGGTTTCCTTTGTAAGACCGGTGAGTATAAATGGCTACACCAAATAAGTGTCATAAATTCATATTAATATTCCTTAATATTTCTCTTTGATTTATGGGAAGCCTCTTATTGATTTTCAAAATTTCAAGTGTCATTTGATTCAAACATAGAATAAAGTCTTTTTAGTACAATATTTTCTTATTTTAGCCAGTTAAAAGGATTCTCGAATCGTACATGGATAAATTAGTGTATATAAAGGGTATGTTTATAGTGATAACATCCATGATATGTTTTCCATTGGGTTTAAAGGTTCCTTGCATGTTTGCATTTAAATGACAAATTAGAGAGTGTAGTGTAGTTGTTGATTATCTTTGATAAGAAAAGTATGATACACTTACACTTCAAATACTTTTATCCCTCGTTGCAAACTTAGGGATTTTAAATTAACAAATACATAATAGTAATTATGGATACCAATAACTATTAACAATTTGGTGAAATTTCCCCACGTGGGGTGCCAGTGCGGGAAAAATGTCATTAAAAGAGGATGCGAGGTGGCCAACATGGTGATAGTCATGTGACAGGAGTGTGTCACACCCTCCCGCCACCCTCATGCATTTAATCCAAACTCACGTAGGCCTAGGCACCATTACTCTCAGTGAGTTTGGCCTAATCTCGTTGTCCTATCGATGGCTCAGAGCCATGAATCGAAATTTAATCTGCTCGTGCATGCTTTCCTCCTTCATCACTCTCGACACCATGACTTATACCAGGCGCATTCGCAGTGGTTCTCTTCCTCGACCAAGACCTCCTGCGACCTGTACTCTTCCCAGTTTCACTTTCGTTATCTGTTCTTCTTTCAGGTGCCTGCAAATCCCCTCAGTGTCTCACACATGTCAAGGAAAAGGGGAAAATCCAAGCGTGGATCATCCTGATAGCCCAGTTGGTTGTGCGTGGCTCTCCGACCCCCACCTGCACCATCTATGAGCTCTCCACCTTATTCACCTTCCTCGCCATATTCTCAGTCGAAGCCTGGACAAATCCCTCACAACCTCCTGTCCATCTCCTCACCCTTCGTAAGATGGCTGGAATGGTTTTCCATCTCTAGAAATTATGTGGATTTTAACCCAGGACCCTCATACGACCTGGCTTCCACCTCAGTGCCACTTCCTCCAGTTCCACCCAACTCACCGGTGAGTGCACCAGTCCAGCCAAAGCTTTCAACTAGTGAGCCTCACCTTGGATCCCAACCAGAAATCTTGGGACCGCAACCAGCGCCTCATTCCTTCTCAGACTCAGTACCAGGCTCACAATTGCATGAAAGCCTTGCAATTCTGCAAGGTCTGGTCTTTGAATTGCAGCAAGGCTTGGATGACCTGCAGTTCCGAATGGAACTCCTCGATGGGAATAATTCAACGCTCCTGCAATTGCTCTCAACTCTGCAAGGGGCATGCCTCTCAACACCAAGAGAGAGTGACGCCACATGGGATGGAAATGAAGACGATACAGGGGCTGGTGGAGAAGACAACACAAGGTTTGGAGGTGACGACGACACATGTGTTTCCATGCACGAGCCCATGGAGGAGGAAGGGGCAATTGTCGAAGAGGAAGGGGCTGGAGGCGACGTCAATGCAGAAGTTTCCATGCACAAGGCCATGGAGGAGGGAGGGACAATGGTCGAAGAGGACGAGGTTGGAGGTGACGTCGACTCGGGCATGGACATGCACGATCCCATGGAGGAGGGAGGGACATTGGTCAAATAGGAAGAAACACCAACCGTGGACCTAACGATCAACGCCACCTCCATGGACGCGGGGCCTTGCTACAAGCCCTCCACATGACCTGCCTAGGTGTCTTCATACAAGTTTAGAAAAATGTCTGAATTTCGTATATGATCCTCTTTTGTATGTTGTTTTTATATCAAGGTTAGTTGACAGGCCATTTCGATCTCCCACAAGGGACTGTAATTTTTATGTTTAAGATTATGTCATTTTCATATTGGTACCTTAAGACAATAGGCTTTACCTTAACTAGTTGGTTGAACTGGTTTCCCTCCAGGGCAGTTAAGTTCCTACAGTCCGAAACTCTTGATGACATTGTAACTCTTTCTTTTTGAAGGCTTTTTATACAAATCTTACTTACAAAAAACACAATTTGGTGAAATTAATCCACGCTTAATTAATGTAAGTTTTGGCACGTAGCTATGAATGCTTCTTAACATTAATTACTAGGTTATTAACTTGGAGGAATCGATCTACCCTTAGCCTATGCAAATAATGAACACTTCCTCACATTAATCACTGAATACAACACATAACTAGTCGTATGAGATACGACATGTAGGCCAACTCTGTCATTTCTTAGCGGATAACTAGGAATCCATCTCTGAGTTAAATCCAATGTTGAAATGTCTCTGTTGGCATTGTTACTATTGCCATCTACCACAATTACAGACCATTAAGTTAGCTTGGAAAAATGGATTTGTTCTACCCTCTTCTACATGTCTTTGGGTTTGCAACAACACAGAGTATCTTATGTTTTGTGCTCGACCCTGAGGGATTTTGCCTTTATTAAAAGAATGCATATCATGACCATCATGGTGTTTCCATGACCTTACATGCTTGGATTTTGTTTCCTATAGAAGTATATTAAATTTACACTTTAATATGTATCACAATCCACTCTGTATTTTCTCAAATGATTCATACGGTCTTCTGGTTTGCATTGCAAAGAAATACTATGTAGATTCTCCCAAAAGTTTAAGGAATTAAACGAACATCTATTTAGCCAAGCCTCTCCAAAGCAAGGTCAAAATAATAGTAAGCGTTTTACAATGCGAGTTCTACACTTTAATCATAATTTCCGTGGCTTGTTATTATTGTATCAGGGTATTAACTTCACCATGTCGTTTTTGCAAGGAAGAAATAGTTAACCCTCATGTCGATGATCAAATAATGAGCACACTGCTGGTAAATAGTTTATATTTTGTAGTTTGTATTGACTTCTTATACACTCTTCATTCTGTGTTTAACTATTCCTTTCGTTGTAGGTATGTTCCTTCACAAGTAATGACCAAAACTCAGCTCGTTGGAAAACAGAACTAAAGGCTATTGGAAAACAGAACTAAAGGCTATTCCCTGGGTCGATTCCTTACCGATGTCAAAGGGGAAAAACGTTTCACCCAGCATCAACCGAACGGAAGCTTTCAGGACGTCCAAGGTACAAATTTATTGGTTCCTTTGCCTCTACATTTACAGTCACGATCACTGTAACCATGCGTTGGTTTACTATTGTTTGTTAGGTTATCTATATGTTGGGTTATCCTTAATTTATTCACTTGTAACATGGTTGAAATGATTCTCTTTTCAAGACTTTACATTTTCTTTGCTTTGACTGTAAAAAACCTAGGAGTATAATATTCAAGGTTTTACTAATGAAATATTGTGGGCGAATAGTACATGGACAAAAAGACTATTAATTGTCCCGTAATAGAACCACTTATTAGCTATAATACCATAGATAGGTTCTCCCAAAAAGA
Source organism: Picea sitchensis (assembly GCA_010110895.2). Lineage (NCBI taxonomy): Eukaryota > Viridiplantae > Streptophyta > Pinopsida > Pinales > Pinaceae > Picea > Picea sitchensis. Next base: position 79,574 of record SNQJ01S0053416.1, on the reverse strand, counting down.
AAGATCTCATGGAATAGATTTTAGAGGGACCAAAAGGCAATGTAGCGAGAAATCCATAATATAGCCCAAATAAAATGATCTGACTTTAGACTTCTACCCATGATGATAATGGATCCCATAGTAGACCAAGTACTCTTATCATATTGAAACTCTTTGTTGATTGAAAATTAAGAATGAGAAACAGGAATAGAATTAATAGATCTGGTATCCCCCATATATATATGGGAGATACAGATAGGAATAGTCATCATTTTATACATCCATAAATTTGATTTAACAGAATAAATTCCAATATCTAACATATAAAAGACACTGGTTATACAGGTTCCCCTGACGTAGGCCTTGCTCGGACATAGATTAGCTCAAATTAAAATAAAGAAATATGGAGGGTCTCTACTCTATAAGAAAAGAATAGGGTTGAAATGGGAATGTAAGGTGGAGTGAGTGGAGTGGAGGTAGAGATGGTGAAAGATAAGGAAGGATGTAGAGTTAGAGGAATAGGTTTCTTAGTAGTAGAGGAAGAGGGAGTGTAATTAGTGMTTTCWTTGAGGATTKATTTATATATATATATGGTTCTTACCTTTTATTGCTCRTGTTCACTTTGGAATCCTCCATTGGTTTTTCTTACTTCCCCTTTATTCCATGATCTTCATCRTGCCCCCTTTYTCTTTTTCTCACCTCCATTTGGGTATTCGGGTGGTTAATCTCCCCCTACAGTAGTCAAGGAAGTTGTAGTAGTGCTTATAGTTTATGTATTTTGGGTKTTTTCTCTAGCCTTAGTGGCTTGTTGCCTTTCTTGTCCATTGTATGTATGAGTCTTCTACTACTACTATTTTTCTAACCCTGATGTGGCCTCAGTATTTCTTCCACTAGCAACAAAGGTTGTTTCAATGGAATTATTTGGCTTGCTCTAAACTCCCAAACCTTATTTGCTAAGATGTTGGGTGGGTGTTGGTACAATCGAAGAACCCTAGGCTTTCCTTCCTTGTCCAATGACCCATATTTAGAGTACCCCATGGCACTTTCTATTTCACACTAGGCCATACAACTTGGCCTTTTCCTCATTTATTTTTTTCCAAGGGCTTATCTTCTGCACTAGTGGGGTACCAATACCCTCTTCCTCCTATTCCTTATCACTATCACTTCCTCACAGACCTTTCATAAATTGTTTTTACTAAAGCTCAATGATTTTTCCATCTTTATGAGTCTCTTAAAATGAAAAATTATGCTTATAAATGCCAAGCCTCATTATGCACCAAGTTAGAAATTTAACTATGTTCCATCCTTTAGCCCTGAGCTTTTTATTCCAATTACTTGGAGGACTAGAATTGACTTAGGGATTGCTTCTCGTTGTTGTTTGTCCAACTTCAAATAGTTAATGGGTGTGTTCATTTGGTGGATATGTGTGTCCACCACTTCTATACATTTCCCCTACTCACTCACCTACCCATATGCTACTGAGAGCACCTACTCCCATGACATTAGGTTGGCCAATATATCAACCCTTGGTATGCTGTAGTGATAAAAAAACAAACCTTTCTAGATAGGCCTCCTTATTTGGATCAAGTTATGAAGATAATAGTTCAACTCAATATCTTCTTCCAAAATAATTTATGCAGTTATCTAGGTTTCCCTATTATAGGCCTCTCTTTCATTGAAGAATCAATTCTGAAAATCAAATGGTGTTGGGAATTGTAATCTTGCTTATGTCCTCTAAAAATTGAGAAACTAAGACCAACATGATCCATTTTCCTAATAAACTCCAAAGAAAACATTATGGTGGTCAAGAGGGGATATTATATCAATTTCCAACAAAAATGACTATGTAGTACTCATAAATGTACCAATCTGTTTTCCTAAAATTCTAATCAAATTGCAATGTCTTCCTACATTCCATGGACATCCTGTAGGGTCACTCTCCTTTCAAAACCTAGAAATCCCTTATAATGAAACCTTATACCATTTCCTTGTAAGTAGTCATGCTTTTCTTTTCTTTCATATCGTTGTTCCATTCTATACTAGGATAGTTTGGTTTGCCTTATCCACTCATTTCAGTTTTCAAAATGAAAATGGGCTCGCTTAATGGAAGAGGATGAGGAAAACCAGGTAAGACTAAATTCTTAAAGACCATGATTGGCCAAACTCTACTAATTTCTTATGCATAAATAGAGATGCGTAGGCCAATGGATTTGGATCCGAAACGAGCTAGGGAGGGTTCTCGACCTGGAGGATCTGCACCTATCTCTGCTTCTGGCCCTGGTGGATCCGCTCAGGCTAATACGGCTCGTTTGTATAGGTCTCTAGTTGGGTAATGCCCTTGTTTGTGAGGAGAAATTGCAATGGCTTCTGTAACCCCTGCGTCTACTTATGTTGTCTCTGCCCCTGGCCTATCAGACTCCTTTCCAGGGGATTCAACGAGCGCTTCAACCGGCTCTCTAACTGGTTTAGATGCTGCTATCTTTGCCTCTGCCTCTACTGGATCCGCCCGAACACGAACAGGAACTGGGTCTCGATCAGGAACTGGAAGCTCTACTGCTGCTGGGTCTACAAGTGCTACTGGTGGTTTTGCATCTGCTACTGGATCTACTAAATAGACTACTGGAAATTAAAATAAAGAAATATCTTCTATATGTTAGATATTGGAATCTATTCTAATATATACGCAGGGGACCAACGTGAGAGTTATTCAACCTGCCGACCAATACGGAAACGCGCCGTGCTTTCCGAACGGTTCGTGCGCATAAGATTCTTGTATAATGAGGCGTATAAATTCCTATATTGTTTGTTAGGTTATCTATATGTTGGGTTATCCTTAATTTATTCACTTGTAACATGGTCGAAATGATTCTCTTTTCAAGACTTTACATTTTCTTTGCTTTGACTGTAAAAAACCTAGGAGTATAATATTCAAGGTTTTACTTATGAATAATGAAATATTGTTTCTAAGCAATATTAATTGCCGCAACGACCATGAGCGTAGTTTTCTTTGATTTGAGTTCGAGGGTTTAATTTGTACTATGGGTTATGTTCTATGAGTAATCATTCCCTTATTCCCACGGATTCAACCTCTTTTATTTTGATCCATTAGTTATGAGTAAATGCTAAGCTTCATTCCTTATGAAGAAAATATTGCTTTTGAAATAAAAAAAGAATAGAGAATGTCTATCTTTATACTAGGGTTTGTTTGTTCATAGTATAGACTTAGGTTTTATCTAAATGTGAGTAAATTGTTCTCCAATATTTTTATATTATTTCTAGACTGTATATTCATTCTTCAAGTATCTATGGTATTTTTTATCATGTTTTTTTTTTCTTTATTTACATGGGTATTAAAAAGATATTTTCTATTTGTCTTTGTAAATAAAAGTAAAAAAGTGATATAACCTCTCATTATAATTAATAATAACAATATTTTCATTATGTATGCTTATGTAAATAAAAAAAATATTTATTGTTATCTACTGAGTAAATATTCAAAGATAACTTCTTTCACTCATACCTGAGTTATATATTTTAGGAAAAAGATAATAATATTATTAAGGTTTCTATCCCATATTCTAATGATTATTCTTGTTTTTTTATCTCTCTTCTATTTACAAAAAAAATAGAATCTAAAGTTCAATCCTTCACAAGTATTGAACAACATTATTCCTATATCATACTTGTTTTTTCCTCTTGTCTTACTAAAAAGAGAATAGAATACCTAGGTCTTTCTTTTTCAAGTTAGCTTCATCCTTAACTCTTGTATCTTTGGGAGTAGGTTTAAACTTGTTCTCATGGACAACATGAACATTTACCATCATGGTTTTTTAATCATTTTTTCACTTTTCCCATGGAATAAAAAATTTCTCTTGTTATAGCTGGGTTCTCTCATCGTCCTAAATGATTTTAAAATAAAATTAAAATAACATTTACATAAATGTTTTTCATGATTTAATGTTTATGATCAAAATTTTATCTCAACATAATAATCCAACTATTTACATAAATGTTTTTCATGATCTAATGTTTGTCATTATTCAAAATTATTCAACTATTTAAAATGCAGGGATATTACAAATACACTTTAGATACAATTGAAAAATAGTAAACTCATTTTATGTGTTACATTTCTTTATGAAAACATTTCTTTGTAAACATGTATGTATTTAAAAGAACAAAAAAGTGCATTCTCCTACAACCCTAAATAGTTTTACATTGAGTAAATAATGAAATAAAGTAAAATCTATTTTACATAAGTACTAAAAACATAATATTCCTAACCAAAAACCTATTATGTTATAAATCAATATTCTCTGTATAAATGATATAAAAAAAGACCACACAAATATAGTGAAATACAAATATAGTGAAATATTAGTAAGAATATATACCAGTATAAACCTTTATACAATGACTACACACCTTTATATAATGACTAGAGTACAAAAAGGCTTTATAATGATATAAAAAAAGACCACACAAATATGGTGAAATATTAGTAGGAATATATACCAGTATAAACCTTTATACAATGAATACACACCTTTATATAATGACTAGAGTAACAAGAAGTTCAAGAAGGCTATATGTATAAATAAAGAAATATAACTCAAGAGTTTATTTTCAAAACAAGCTAGGGTTCTCATTTCAAAGAAACCCTGGAAATAGTAAGCCAGTAGTTTTTGTTTAAGAGAAAAAACATAAATTTGTTTATAACCAGAGGAACCCTTGACCCACTTCTAGGGTTGATATAAACCTATAGTACTCGAAAGTATTAAAACAAAAAAAATGTTTATTGATATAAAATAGTTATTATAATAACCAGGATGTAACCATCCGTTCAGAGTGTTCACCAATCAAACAAGAGTAAACTCGAAACCTGGTGTTGGTATGGTGAACCCATATATACATTGCAAGAAGGTATACAAGATTGCTTGATCTTGCAAGATTGAGACCGAGCTCTGTGTCTATGATACCAATCTTGTAGCGGCTTTTAACCTGTGATAAGCTATAAGGAAGCCGTGCAGGCCTGGGACTGTCGTCCATTGAAGTTCGGCCTCCAGGGTTTCCAACAACCCTACACAAACCATAAGCAAAGATTCATTATTTAGTGTATACGGAATAAGTAATACACGTTTAAAATAAAATAAATCTCAAACGATGAATATAGATGTAAACCCCGTGCGATAGGAGATGACTATGTGTTTGACTATGGAACAAATCATGTTCATCCATATCTATCTGTATTTAAAGAACCCCTATGGACATACCACATTAATGAGTTAATCCAATACACAATAAACCACTGGGTAAAAAAAATCTCATTCCACAGTGAAGAATCTGTAATAAGGGTGATGAGTATATTGTCGAGAATGAAATGTTAATGGTATTATTACCCTAGAGTTCGACCATACATTGAACTTACTAGAATGCAGTGATATTCTGTGTGAACTCATGAATGTAGGATGAGCTATATCACCATGAAAAGACTCGGTATGAGTAACCAGTTCTAATGATTAACAAATTCATATATAGTGGTAATAGCTATGTAAACAATGCGAACTTAAAACCCTGAATATGAAACTTATGCACCAACTTACCTTGAAGCTCCACGTTGACCAAGCATCCTATATTGGGGAGAAAATGGTAAGACAAACCCTGTAAACCTGTGTGTTAAAACATGAGATAAAATAAGCAAACACGATACACAATAACAAAAGAAAATTACCAGAACTTCTACAATAATACTTAGTATAGGTAATGTTGAACACGAGTCGATCCTGTTGTAAAGTAAAGTTAAGAAATGCGATCCTCTCTATCACAGACAAAAAAACGTAATGTTTCTTCATCATTCAACGATACTGAACAATGAATTGAATTCGAGCTTGCCTAACAAACCACATTAGGAGGTACTGGTTAGGTGAAAGGACTATCCATCCACATCAATGGCGCCAAGTCGTCGCTCACGTTAATCCTGATTAGTGGATTATTAAGTGCTTAACTGTGAGATATCACGTGGTTAACTACTAAACAGGGTGTGTGGTATCCAATACTTGGAAATTGCATAGGTTGGTATCAGCCTTGGCAGCCTTGGAGATCCAGCTGTCCGAGGTGAGATCCAAAGTAGAGATCTCGAATTTGTTTTTGGAAAATTGCCAACGCCCCCCTTAAAGAGCGCTCCCCCTTCCACATGCAGGCAGCGTTGTGAATTCCGCCCAGCGCTCCCCCCTTCATAGCACGGCTGCGCTAGCGCTCCCTTCACCAGATTGATGAGCGTTGACCATTTTACCTTGCAATGCATCAGGTTGATGTGTGCTCGGAAAGTGAAAGCTTTATCCTGTTTTTTGCAGGCCGTGGGCGAGTGAGGGTAAGAGAAGGTCGTCATCTTTTGTGAGAGCCCCGATCTATTGTGAGCAAATCAAATTGTGGTTGTGAGCAGACACACCTCAAACACACTTCAGTCGAAGAAGAAAGTGGTTGCAGATCATTTCACAGTGGAATATTAGAAGCCGATCCACCATTCTCAAAAGGGTGCCACGATTTGCGTGAGGTTAAAGCATGAGATTTTTTTTCATTTGTGACTAAGGTATAAAAGTTTTCCTTTTATTAAAGTGGATGTATGTGTGAGGAGTAAACTTTGTATAAACTTTATGAGTGGATATTAAAATTTATGTGTGAGGTGAATGATTTAAAAGTGCATATTTTATTGTGAGTATAAAGTTTATTAAAGTGGGTAAGAAATTTAAGAAACTGTGAGGTGGATGTATGTATTTAAAAAAAAAAAAGGTTTCTTTTGAGGATGAGTTTTTCTTTTTTTCTTTTTTTTATGCATGGAGTGGTGTTAAGGGTTTCTTTTTAAGGTTTTCTTATATGTTTTAAGAAAACTAAATGCTGAGGTAGAGTTGGATCGGTGGATTCAAAGGCTGAGCGACAGACTGTTCAACCCTCGATGGAAAGTTGCATATCTTTGGTGATTCACTTGCAAAGAACACCTTGCAGAGATGATGAATCCTCTGGTGGAGACCTAGCTCAACGAAGTCAACAAATTAGATGGATCTAATTTCATTAATTAGAAGATGCAGACGCTCATGGAAGGCTATGGTGTCTGGAACATTGCAAAGGGAACTGAAGCAAAACCTAATGTGGCTACAGGTGCAACAGCAACACAGATCCAAGATTGGGAGAAGCGCGAAAACAAGGCCAAGTTATTGTTGCATATGTCTGTTAAAGATATCATAATTCCACATACTAGAGAAGCTAACACTTCTGTTGAAACCTGGACAACGCGTGAAGCCTTGTATGAAACTAGCAACACAAATCAAATTTGGTTCCTGAAAACTAAATTGCTAGGCATTAAGATGGACGGAAATGAATGTGTTAGTTCAATTTTGGGTCATATTAAATAGGTGAAAGACAAGCTAGGAAATATAGGGGAAACTATTTCGAGCACTGATCTTGTCACTATTACCTTAAATGGTATGTTAGAATATTATCAGATGTTCATAACAGGTCTCGCAACAAGGGAGAAACCTCCTACTTTTGAAGAAATGACAGGTATTTTGCTGCAAGAGGAAGAGAGGCGCAGTAATTTGAAGCCTCAGAATTTAGATCTAGCATTGTGGTCAAATAAGAGATCCACAAGAGGGAGATAAGGAGAAAGAGGTAGATGAGGCAGTTCATGGCAGAGAGACAGTTCATCGCAGAGAAGACAATATCCAAGGCCGAATCAAGGTATTGATCCAAATGGATATCGTTGGACACCCACTTTTTCCAACTGGCTCAAAACAATTTTCTGACAATTTTGGCAATTTACTATTTTTAGCAGTTTTATCTTCTGAGGCCATTTTGAGGGCCTAAATAAAGGTTTTTCAGGATCGATATTCTCAATGATATTCAAAAGCATAATTAATCCCCCAAAATAAATATCCTTGATGATACCTTTCCAACGAGCTATCACACGCCTAAAACGAAGATCGTATGCAAAATTTACGACCCCAGGAAGTTGATGTACTAACTTACCCAAATGGGGCCCACATGACTTTTGGCGCTTCATCTCCTAGGGTTAGGTTTTTGGATGTCTAGGGTTTTTGGCATTCTTTTTTATTGTAAAAATGCCTTTAGATTCTCATTGTAATCTTCTTCTTGCGAATGCGCACAACACAGTCATCACATCTCTTCTCAGAGATAAGCCACCACCATTCCAACAAGCTTGTTTCCGCTGCATTTTACAGTTTCAACTTATTTCATTATTGAATAGAAAACCAGTTTTACTGTATCTCTGTTATTTTGTGTTAAGAACCTGTTAATAATTTGTATTCATTTTGTTCTTCTCATAAAATCCTGATGAGTGGTATCAGAGCGATATCCTCCTCCTTGTCGTCTTAATGCATGTCCCCAACGAGGTCGGAGTACAAGGATTTGGGTCTCGAGCTTGTTTCTCTTGCGGACAGAAGCTCTCACATGCCCAAGAGACCTCTCATGGTAGGAGAAAATAAAGATGAAGGGACAAGAGATCCTTTCAAACTGTTGATTGAGGAAGCCCTCATGCAATAGAGGAACAAGATGATGGATAGTTTCACGAAAATCCTTCGGCAGCTACTAACAGGAAACACATCTTCTTGGAATGGAGGTGCCGCCCCCTTCAAGGTACAATTAAACTTTGATATTCCTATATTTGAAGGTCATATAGACGCATATGTTGTAGACAAGTGGTTGAATCTACTAGAAGGTTATTTTTCTGTCCATAACTTTTCGAATAGAGAAAATATTACTTTTGCGCTCCTCAAAGCCGTTCCCCATGTCAAAGATTGGTGGGAAAATTTTTGTGAGAAAAAGGAAACATAGGAAAGGAACCCTCATTATTTTTAGTCACGACCACCTGGGAATCCTTCAGGGATGCTATTAAGGAACAATACTACCCAGTTGGAAGTTATGATGACTTGTATACCAAATGGACCACACTGCGGCAAGAAAGAGACCAAGCAGTGCAAGATTTCAAAAATATCTTCCATACCTTGCGCACCAAGCTGGGTATCAAAGATTCAAAGCGAAATCTAGTTCTCAAGTATCATGGTGCTCTGCATAGCTACATCCAGACCGAAATGGAATTTATGGACATCTCATCCTTTGGCACGACCTACCGATATGTCATCAAAATCGAGCAAAAGCTCAAACAAAAAACGCGACAATTTGGGCCTAAGAACCCCTCACAACAAAAGCCAGGAAAGGGTGTCCCCAACCCATAGAACAAAGGACAAAGAAAAGATGGACAGTATAAGAACAACCAGTCCAAGCCGCAAGAAATGAAAGATACTGGGAAGTGGTGCGACTTCCATAAGATCCCTGTGCATAACACTGTTGACTATCACTCAAAGTAGTCACTAGTGGCTAAAGTGAAAGCCTCTAAATCAGATGCAGATTCTGACTCTGAGCCAGAACCAGAAAGGGGAAGATGGATCATTGACGCGGAACCTAGTGACACCGTTGCTACCACCAAGCTTCAACCTAGTGAACTAGACGAGCCAGAAGAAGGAGAGCACCTCTTCCATTCACAGATGTGGGTAAAAGGAACCCCACTGCACTTCATCGTTGATAGAGGTAGCCAGAAGAACCTCATCTCAGCAGAGGTCATCAAGCGTCTAGCCCTGCCAACAACGTCGCACCCACAACCCTACACCATTGGATGTCTCCACCAAGGAGGCGATCTCTGCATCATCCAATAGTGTTGAATGTCATACGACATCAAGCCCTTCAAAGACGAGGTATTGTGTGATGCTTCTCCTCTCGAAGTTTGTTATGTTCTTTTGGGCCAACCTTATTTATGGAAACGTCATGTTGTATATGAGTCTAGGCCTCGTAGTGTTATTATTACTTTGAACAAGAAATTGTACAA
>SNQJ01S0053416.1:29909-49059 GCA_010110895.2 Picea sitchensis | reverse complement strand
GGAGGAGAATGACAAGCACTTATGCTTGGTACTACAGTGTCTGCGAGAGTACAAATTGTATGGGAAGTTATCCAAATTCTCTTTTTATCAATCTAGGATTCACTACTTAGGGCATGTCATCTCTGGCGAAGGTATCTCCATGGATCTAGCCAAGGTCGAGGATATTATGGAATGGCCTACGCCAATGAATGTCACAGAAGTGCGTATCTTTATGGGTTTAGCAAGATACTATCGACGGTTTGTCGAGGGATTTTCGAAGATAGCAAATCCGATCACGGAATTGCAGAAGAAAAAAAAGAAGTTTGTTTGGACTGAGAAATGCGTAGAAGCATTTCGGAGGCTTAAAGATTTGTTGACGACAACGCCGATACTAAAGGTCCCTGACATGGATGCGGAATTCTTGGTATGCACAGACGCATCCAAGGAAGTTTTAGGCGGAGTCTTGATGCAAGACAGATGAGTGATTGCTTACATTTTGAGGAAACTGAGAAGGCATGAGGAGAACTACGCGACACATGATTTGGAGTTATTAGCCATCGTATATGCCTTGAAGGTTTGGAGACACTACCTTGTTGGACGAAAATTTGAACTAAATACTGATCATTGTGGACTACAACAATTTTTTATGCAAGACGGCCTAAACGCGCGACAACGACGTTGGTCGAAATTGCTTAGCGAGTACGACTTTGAGATTACTTACATAAAGGGAACAGTGAACCGAGTGGCGGATGCTTTGAGTCAGAGACCACACATCTTGTCGGTGTTGCCTCTTCAAACGAATCTATGTGAGAAGATTCTCACGTTACAGCGTGACGATGACTGGTACAAAGAGGTCGAGGGTTTTATCGGACAAAACACGATGATGGTACCATGATATGAGGGATTTTCATTTGATAGCGATGGGTTATTTAGGTTTAGAATTCAGAATTATGTACCGCCAAATGACGAGTTGAGGATGTTGATCCTGAACGAGGCTCATAGAGCAGATTACATGGCTTACCCGGGAGTCACGAAGATGAGGGCAGATCTTACACCCTTATTCTTCTGGAGGGGAATGAAGGTCGACATAGTCAACTATGTGGCCAGATGTCTAGAATGTCAGTAGATAAAGGCTAAACATAGACACCCAATAGGATTACTTCAACCACATGTCATTCCGGAATCGAAATGGGAGGTTATTTCAATGGATTTTATTGTTGGATTTCCACTAACGACAAGGAGACATGACTCGATTCTGGTAGTAGTAGACACTTTGATGAAGAGTGCTCACTTTATTCCTATGTGTATGACGTATCAGGCACCTGACATTGCTAGAGTTTTCGTCGGTGAGATTGTGAGGCTGTATGGTGTGCCTAAGAGGATTATATCTGATCGAGGATCAGTGTTTACCGGATGATTTTGGATGAGTTTCCAAGAGGCCTTGGGAACCCAACTTAAATTTAGTACTGTGTATCAACCGGAGACTGATGGACAGACAGAACAAACGAACCAAACCTTGGAACACATGTTGCGCATGTATGTGATGGACCAACAAAAACATTGGGAGGAATTCTTGCCTCTAGTAGAGTTCGCTTACAACAACAGTTACCAAAGCACCATTAAAATGGCGCCTTTCTAGTTTCTTTACGGGCGACCGTGTCGGACGCCCTTGAGTTGGGATTGGATTGAGGATAGGGTCCTAGTGGGACCAGAAGCGATCCAAGAAATGGAAGAGAAAATGCAAACCATAAAACAAAGGATTAAAGAAGCGCAGGATCGACATAAGAGTTATGTCGATGCGCACCTAGTCAACCGTAGTTACGAGGTCGGCGATCGAGTCTTCTTGCGGTTTAAACCGCATAAGAGTTCGATCAAGTTTGGAAAGGGAGTTAAACTCTCTCCTAGGTTCGTGGGACCCTTTGAGATTGTGGAGAGAAAGGGGCCTGTGGCCTATCAGCTAGCCTTGCCTGATTCTTTGAGGCATATGCACGATGTTTTTCATGTATCTGTTTTGAGACATTATATTAGTTATCCTACACATGTGATTGACCTGAGTTCCTTGTAGGTATCGGATGAAGGAGCACTCACGGCTGAGTCGATCGACATATTAGATAATCACGTTCGAGAGTTACGACGTCCAACGGTAGATCAGGTCAAGGTCCAGTGGGACAATTATAGTCCGCACTCGGCGACCTGGGAGGATGCATATAATATGCACCAACAGTCTCCATTTTTTTTTTATAGATAGACATATGATACTGTGATACACTTATTTCGGCATTTATACTGAGAAACATCGGGACAAAGTTTAGACCAAGAGGGGGTGTATGTAACATCCCGCTCTTGCGCACTGAGAAAACTTATTTTTGAGGACACTTGCTTGCAATTGATATGGACTATTATGATATTAAAACATTTGTTCTTGATTATGAGACATTATGATAGATGACCTGATGTTTTACTGCATTGACATAGACAGGTGCTATTGACTCGGTTTTACTGAGTGTGCAGGGTTTTCGACCCTGAGGATGCAGAGGCATCGACGAAACCCCTTGGACTCTGGATCGAGTCAGGGAGTGTACTATTGGGGTTTGATTTATTTACTGTGATATTACATTTGATTTGATGATATGATGTGGACATGTCCTGACATGATTGTTGATGATGCAGGCTGACGATATCTTGCTGACCAGACTCACATATGGAGTAATGGGGCCACACACACGACTACCAGAGAGGTTGAGGGAGAGGTGTGGACAGAAGCCCTGCCATAGCCTACTAGCACTCCCGCCGTGGCTCGAACTGTAGGTTAACAATTACCTAGTTCGAGAGGACCCACGATGTCGTGAGGGAAGACTGCGATAGTCGCTCGCGATGATCCTAAGGGGCGCGCCATAAGGTGGGGGGATTATTCCTTAGAATCCCTTAGTCTCCCACAAGTTCACCTGGCGGAGTATTAACTCCAGGGGTTATTGATGTCTACCAATCAGTCAAGAGGCGAGTGGCACCCTTGGAGCACATGGTGCATCCTGAAGGGCATGTCACGCAAACGAAACACAAGAGGCGAGTGGCACCCTTGGAGCATGTGGTGCATCCTCACGGGCACGTCATGCAAAAGAAACACAAGAAGTGAGTGGCACCCTTGGAGCACGTGGTGCGTCCTGAAGGGCACGTCGCACAAAAGAACAAAAGAGGCGAGTGGCACCCTTGGAGCACGTAGTGCATCTTGAAGGGCAGGTTGCATTGATGATGATAAAGGAAGGAAACTAGATGGCCCTAAGACAAACCACACATTAAGAAATTTTAAAACAATTTCCCTAATTAAATGTCACCCAGTTCAGAATCTGAGTCCTAAGTCTAAAACTTCTCTAGGGGTAAATCTTTGTCTACCCTTGAGAGAACATCTCTAAAAATTTAAAAAAGTAAAATTTAAAATAAAAACGCTTTAAGTAATAATTTTGGTCTTGATAAATTTTTGGGGTAAATGAAGAGAGTAAGAAATTAATTAAAATATGTGGATAAAAAAATATAAAGAAGAATTTAATTATTTTAATTTTTGATAGTCTAAAAAGATGCTGAATTAATAATAAAAGGGAAAAAGGGGTTAAATTGCAACTGTCGTTTTTAGCTCTAATAAAAAGGGGAAAGAGGGAAATTATAACATTTAGGAAACTAGGGAATGGAGGCAACTTAAAAAGGGAAAGAAGGGAATTTATGGTAAAAAGTGAGGTCAACTTAGTAAAGAATCTGCAATAAAGAACCTTCTAAATTGAACTAAATTAGCAATTTCATTTTAGGGAAAGTATTTAAACCTGTAAGGGAATCTAGGAACACCTAGGAGTAAATTCAAGAGTAACTCTAGGTGGGTGAGGGAAATGAGACAATTAATAAATTAAAGAAAATAATTTTTGGAGGAAAGTGGGGGATGAAGGACACTTGTACGATGAAGAATTTTTAGGAGATTTTCATTAAAACTTAAATTAAAAGAGATTTAGGGAAAGATGGAAGTTCTAAAACTCTATAAAAGAAAGGGAATAGAAGGAAGAAGGGGGGATCGACTTTTAGCGTAACATTACACTGCCAGATTAGTGACTTGACTAATTTACTTATGGGGAGTTGGGATTTCCCAGCTCGGATAGATGTGGTAGCTCAGCCTTGCGAGGTGAGCTGGGAGCTAGACATACCATTTGGTTAGTGTGTGGCCCCTTTGCGGCTCAGGGGGCTAAGAAGGAAGCAGAGTACCCCTAGCATTGGCTGGGAGGTACCGATGTTGTCTCGAGGGTCGGCGAGCGGGAGCGGCATGGAGCACGCGGATGTCATTCGATGCGGGAGATCAGGAAACGATACGCTCTTGATTCTAGAGCAGAAATAATTAGGATTTATGATTAGTTTCGCATGTGTATTGGTAATCTAGATGGAAGAGTGTTTAACTTCAATCTGTGTCGGTTTTCATTGGACTGAATGGCTTTTCCTTATCTACTTACTCCGACAAATTTTTGTGTATTTAGCATTGCTGCAACTTTTTACTATGTAAATCTGAGTAACCCTAGCCTTCTCTTCTGTGGTCAACAATTTATTTTTATCGGTATTCTGAGATGAAATAATTAACTTCGATAGGGGTTGAATATTGTTGGACGGAAGGGTTGTTTTAATTATTTACCCCAGTGTTGTTAACTGATTATCTACTGTAAAAAAAAGGGGGGGGGTTACCTCGGCTGTATAATTCAATAATGGATGACTAATAAGAAATTCATTGATTCCAGTAGTGATGGCAAAAACAAATTTGCTCCTGTGCTTAATGTCTTTTTCTTGTAATTTTACCTTATGTTTTTTTGTGTACCCCTGTGTTACCTACACTCCCACCGGATTGCAGTAGATTTATGTTTTTCTTTACTGTGTCAACTTCCCCTCATTCCTTTCTTCTTCGAGGAATAGTTAAACCTTGAATGGACCTCCAAAATGAAATCCCAGCTATCATTGAACCCACCTTAAACGCCCCCGCGCGGGCCATGAGCCGGCGGGTTGCAGAAAATACCCCCGCACGTGCCCACAACTCTTGATTGAAATTTCAAATTCACGTTTTTCCGAGTAACAGTGCCACAGGGCTGGATCTGGTAATATATATGCAAGAAAATGAGAATAATAGATTAATTTGTCAGCGGGTTTAGAAATTAATTAAATGTTGATTGTCTTTGTTTTCCATAGACCAATGTTTTTAAGACTTCCTTTGGGTCCCACGGCCTCATGGGCATTTCCAAGAAGTTTCAGAGACATTTCCATGAGTCCCCACACTGTTACGTGGCCAGTTTAGGAGTTTTGTGCAACATAAGTTTAAACAGTTTCTGATCAACTTGCAAGTCAATGCAACTGGTTTTAGGTTCAGGAAATCACCTAAAAAGTGGAAACTTCACTAGACTCATCTCTAGGGCTGCTGGAAACCACAAAACCATTTAGAATGTTTCCGGGAGTCCCATCTTCGTCCTGTCGAAGTTTCTAGGGATTTCCAGTATTTTCATTGACGTTTCTAGAGGTTTCCACTGAGCTTTCCTGTGGCTTCCTTGTTTCTTGTTACTTGGATTTCCAACTGGCATTGGATCCTTTATGACTGTCGTTAGAAAATCTCCTTTATTGTTTATGTTTTATATTTCTGACTGTGGTGAAAAATAGCTAAATTTGTAAGAATAATGACTGCTTTGCCAAAATGATTGGTAGATTAAATAAAGCAAGCAATCTACAGAAATACACTATTGTTGGCTGACTTGAATTTAAAATGTTGTTATGCTTTGGGCCACAATGGTCTTCTTCCATTATTTTAGGGTTATGAGCTAATGGAAGAGCTAGTTTCCAAATATTTTCACCTTTGTTTGTTACTGCTCCAATTTGAGCTTTAGGATTAAATTTGAGGTTGGACATGTCTCGACCCTTACCCCTCACGTTACGTATAATCATTCTAACTTACATATTTCCTCTAAAGATTTACTTACTATTACTGGCTATCGATTTATAAATTTAGATCATTGAGTTAATGTTGATGTTAATGTTATTATTGTTTTAGGGTAATGATTAGTGTAAAGTAATGCTTAATGTATGCTTATGGTAATGTTAATGCTAATGTTATTATGGTTTCTGGTAATGATTGATATAATGTAATGTTTAATGTTAATGCTTATGGTAAAGTTAATGTCAATGTTATTTTGTTTTATGGTAATGATAATGTAATGAAACGTTTAATGTTAATGCTAATGGTTATGGAACTGTTAATGTTGATGTTGTTATCGTTTTATGGAAAGGTTAATGTAATTGTCATAGATAACATATCAGATGTAATGTGTTGGTCATTTTATGTAGTTCTTGTAATGTAAAATGAAAAATGGTTGTTATTTTATGGTAGTGATGATGAAATTAATTACCATTGATAGCAGATAAAATATAATGTATTGAACTAAGTCCAATACGTTATTATGATTTAGTAAATGGGGATTTGCAATTAGTTGAAATTGCCTTAGTAGTGGAATTTTCATTTAATTGGATTTGCAATTAATTGAATTTACAATTAATTGACTTGCGCCTCCATAGAGGACGTGGTTATTCCTTAACTTCTGTTGTACTTGGATGTATACATTTTATTGCTTGGTCTGCTTGTGTCGGGAAGGATGTAGACACCTCCATGTTCTTCAGAACAATCACCAGCCCTGAGACCTTAAATGGTTAAAATCGATGGGAACCTGGGCTTGAGCGTTGCTTATGTGTCTTGGAGATCCTAACCATTGTAGGGTAGGACGAGTAGGATGGTTGGGTAGTTAGTCTTACTTATTTCCGATTGTTGGTCATTAAATGCATGCAGTTACTTGTTGTGCGTCTTATGTCGTCTTGTTGTGTTCGTCGTGGTTGCGTCTTGTTCGTCGTCGGGTGGCGACGCAGAGTCGAAGGTGTTCATTTCCCTTGCACACGCGCGCACACACCTGTTAAAAAAAGAAATATATATATATATATATATATATATTTGCACTTGTATAAGAGATTTTCGTCGTAACGAGGAGGATCGTTATAGTTAAAGGTTTATGATCAGAGTCAGGTTCATGGTCATTTAAAAGTTCAAAAGTTGTTATTTGGTTGGAAACGGGGATATCATATATCACATATCTACGACACTACTACCTAGCACATGATTACAAGTCATATGGTTGGAGTTTGGCCACTTCATTACTACATTGCAAATTATTAGTTCTTGAGAGTTGTAGATATTGACCAAATCAATACCAAACAAATTCTCAATTAGGTCTTCAGAGCTTTTTTTTGTAACTATTAGATAAAACAAGGTCCCCATATAGCCATAAATGATTATGGTTGGAATCAATGCTTAAAAGAGTATCTTGTTTAGTTGCAGTATTAGAATTAAATTCTCCTCATAGAAGGATATTACCTTCATTTTTCAAAATATAAATATCTTGTTCTAAATTGTTATAGGGACAATTTCTATCTAGATTGTTTTTGTTATAAAAAGTAGAATTAATAGGTGCAAAACAAAAAATTGCTATATACATCTTCTTAGCATTCGTGTCTAAAATTTATATCCAAATGTATTGATTAAGAGGGTTGATGTTATGAAGTTCAATGTGAGGAGAAATTCTCTTTCTAATATAACAATTTATGCCTCCTATCCCTCTATGATGGGGATTTTTGTTCCAGACCGACCACAAGACAAATCCTTCTATGTTAGGGACCTTAGACTCTTCATGCTCTCAATTTTCAACTAGATAAATAATATCAATATCACTCGGGATCCAACTTATCTCAGGACCTTTGCACCATGGAAAGCCACGACAGTTCCAAAAAAGGATCCCGAGTGTCCCAAATTCCTATTTATTATTATCCTTATGGTATATATCCTCAACAATAACTTTTCGATTTCTAATTATTTCTCATTTTCCATATTTCCTCGCTTATTTTACCCTTTGAACTTTCTTCCTTAATCCAGGTTCGTCTTTGGGAATGAGGTCTTCATTTATAAATATTCATGACCCTTTTAAGCTTAGAGATTTACTGAGTATGTTATATTTATGGTCATTAGAACTAACTTTGACACAGATCAACCTATCTTTGTGATCAATTTGTTTTCCTATGAGGTAAATTGTATCAATTTGTGATTTATTATTTAATTCTTCTTTTACTATTGCTAGTGTATCCTCCTCTTGTTCTTTTATACCAAAAATTATGAGGTTCAAGGATATTTTACTACACTCATGGTCTAGTTCGATTAGCTTATTCATTTCCTCTTTGATGGGTTTGATATCCAATTTATTTTCCAGATTACCGAGGGTCAAATTGTTGGTTAGTTTTTCTTATAGATATTTAATCCCATCTCTCAAGTTTCTATTTTCTTTAGCCTCTCCTTCTTGGGTTGATTGTTTATGTTTTTCCATTTCTTGAATCCTATCCTTCATTGTCTACAATTCACTATTGAACCCTAAGAATCTATCCTCTATTTTAGTTTGAATGGTATCTTTGAAGAGTCTAATTTTTTTACCAAGCATTTCCTCTAGCTCTATTTGGAGTTCTAGGTCTCTTTCTTTTCTCCTTTTTTCTAATGATTGTAACTCTATTTGGTTTTTGGCATCTCTCTCTCTTCTCTAATTTTTTTCTAATGATTCAATATAATTGTAAAGGATCTCTAGAGTGATTTTTGGGGGCCTCCCCTAGGATGTTTTTTTGAAATAGGTGGTGAAGTGCTTATATTGAAAAGAAGATAAAAAAATTAACAATTATTATTTTGGATTTACTTTAAAAATGGAAAATAATTGATATTAATTATTATCTCTCAAATCAACTTTCACTTATTAAACTTAAATAAATAAATAAAATATATGTAAATCTCTTTAATTCACATCACCCATAGTAACTACAAAGATTATTCTCATCTCCTTCAAAATAGAAGAGATATAATATTATAAATAAAATATATCCTTCAAAATTGTAGAAATAAAATGATATAATATTAGAAATAAATATCTCCTTCAAAATCAACAGAAAAATGTTATTCTCGTTAAATATATATAATTGTTTAAAATTCTTGTATTTTGAAAATATAATAGATTTTATAATTTTTTATATTTTTAAATATAAAATTTGATAGAATTTTCAAACTTATAAAAAAAGAATGTTGACAAAATGGAATNTAGGTGGTGAAGTGCTTATATTGAAAAGAAGATAAAAAAATTAACAATTATTATTTTGGATTTACTTTAAAAATGGAAAATAATTGATATTAATTATTATCTCTCAAATCAACTTTCACTTATTAAACTTAAATAAATAAATACAATATATGTAAATCTCTTTAATTCACATCACCCATAGTAACTACAAAGATTATTCTCATCTCCTTCAAAATAGAAGAGATATAATATTATAAATAAAATATATCCTTCAAAATTGTAAAAATAAAATGATATAATATTAGAAATAAATATCTCCTTCAAAATCAACAGAAAAATGTTATTCTCGTTAAATATATATAATTGTTTAAAATTCTTGTATTTTGAAAATATAATAGATTTTATAATTTTTTATATTTTAAAATAATTTTTAAATATAAAATTTGATAGAATTTTCAAACTTATAAAAAAAGAATGTTGACAAAATGGAATAAAAAAAAATTTCAATAATTATTATTTTATAATTTATATACGTTCTTAGGTTCTTAGAGTGAGAGAAGTGTAATAATGAAAATTTCAAAATTATAAAAAAAAAAATATTTTGAAAAGTAAAGGATAAAATATAAAATAAAAATAAAAAGTCATAATTTTATAATTTTTATTTAAAAATATACTTTTAAAATTTTATGAATTATAAAATTAATACACAATAAATTAATCTATTTCAATAGTAAACTATTAAAAAAAAAGGTTGTGAACTTAAATACTTGTTAAAAAAAATATTATTTTTTTCACATAGGTTCAAATCCCGTTTATAAAATGTTTTCAACTAGATAAAATAAATTATATCTAATAAAGAATAAATTTGTTAATGGGATATATCTTGGATGTTTTTCTTTTAACCACTATTGAATTTTGCATTATATATAAATATATACTTGCTTTAGATTTCATTATCATCGGATTACCAAAAAAATAAAGCATAGTTTTAGATTGATAAGTACATTAAAAAAAATGTTTCTAAAGAACAATTCCAAGTGATTTTTTTTTATTTTTTTTTTTCGGCTTTCCTAATAAATCAACACAAAACATGGATGACTTGGAAAAAAAATCATACTTGTTTACAATTGCACATTGTTTTCATCGTTTTTCTCCTCTCCATAATCATGGGTACCTTTGCCTTCGATTTCCATGGGAACCTAGTTCTGGTACATTGTCTCAATCTATGCCCCTCACCCATCTTGTGCCCCCTTTTGATTAGAGCTTTGAGTTTCCAAGTTATTTCATTCCAAGGAGATATAATCCACCCAATAAGACAAAAGAGACACCCAGATTCTACTACATTCTTCTTACAATGATTCAATTTAACATTTTTGGCTAAGAAGGTTGGACAGACTATCATTGTAAGATATGAAAGAATGTTTCAATTCTTCCACCTTGGAGGTGAAGACCAAGATAACCCTCTTTTTGTCCTATCATATCTTGTCATTCATGGGAAGGAATCGTTTAAACTCCTAGGTGTAGTCATGTTCCATCATTTCCCTTTACCCATGCACTAAAAATGAAGAGAGAAATGGTAGTTCCTCACAAAACCTAGAACCAAGCCTCAAAATAAAAGGGAAGCCCCAAATTATTCTGGCCCATAAGGCCCCACACAAGAACAACTCAATAGGTAATGAATTTTGAGACGTAAATATATCATCCATTCCCAATACAACATGAAATTGAAATGATTAACCCTATGAGTTCATTTTTAACATCCCAAGATGCACCTCAATTGTCAAACCATGGTTCTTCCCTTACCAAATCATTGGAATCTCGCACTCAACCAAAACATTCTCAGCTAAATCATCCCACTACCATAAAACACTTCTACAAGACTAGGGAGACTCCCTCCTAGGGGTATCCCATATATTTTTCTCCTCCCCATGTCCATGCATTGAAATCCCTCATGTGAATCTAACCTTAATAAATGAAACTTGGAATCTCGCACTCAACCAAAAAATTCTCAGCTAAATCATCCCACTACCATAAAACACTTCTACAAGACTAGGGAGACTCCCTCCTAAGGGTATCCCATATATTTTTCTCCTCCCCATGTCCATGCATTGAAATCCCTCATGTGAATCTAACATTAATAAATGAAACTGTCAAACCATGGTTCTTCCCTTGCCAAATCATTGGAATCTCACACTTAACCAAAACATTCTCAGCCAAATCATCCCACTACCATAAAACACTTCTACAAGACTAGGGAGACTCCCTCCTAGGGGCATCCCATATATTTTTCTCCTCCCCATGTCCATGCATTGATCCCTCATGTGAATCTAACCTTAATAAATGAAAGTAGACTCACTTTCTCATGGTGTCCCTCTGCCACCTACTCGCCTTATTTGACCTCTGGGAAAGCCACACAATTTGTACTTTGGTTATGATCCACTTAGCCATTATATCAATAATTAACCTCCTAATAAAAGGATGATTCGGGAATTGTGGCATAATTAAATTCACCATTTTGCATAATTCACCTGGGACTCATCAATGTCACATGTTTTTCCCATGCATCCACCTCTTCATTCAATGCCCTCTTGATGTGGAAAAATGAGACCTTATCAAATTGAGATACAAATTTCTTGATCTGTGTCATAATGCCTTCAATTTAATTCTCTAAATAGATTTTCTCAGTGATTATTGCCTCGATGCTTAACAATGGATCCCTAAAGACCACCGAGGACTTAATTGCATGATTTCTAGAAATGGTTAAGTTGCACCATACTGAACATGATTTTCCAATATTATTCGTCACCTTCACTAGACACCAAGCTTAATGCATAATGTTGTTCCTCCTAGGATCATGGATACTCCCACCTGCACCTGCCACCCTTGAACTCACCTCGAAGTAATTAATAAGATAAAATGTTATCCTTTGCACATGGTTTCAAATTTCACTTATAAAATGTTCTTAACTAAATCAAATTTTAGTTTACATATTATTTTCATAAATAACATTAAAATAAATAAACTAAAAGTCGTATTCTAATTGCTCTATGTTTTGTCCCTTTTTCCAGGCATATTTTCCTTTTAATATTTCCCAAATTTTGGTGATTAATTGTTGGATAATCATATTTGAGTGGTTAATTATGTATAATCTGAGTGTCCCGAGATTTTTTCATCACATTGAATCCATCTCTGCATTTATAAATGCAATTTAAATGACAAAAAATGGTGAATTCCTGTAGATTTATGTCGTCGGATTCCAGTGAAAAGGAACAAAATGTAGAATGATTAGACAATTCCAAACTAAAATATTATCTCTTTTTTTACTTGTGGGACTATCCATTGGATATGAAACCACTACCGAGGAGCATCTAAGTCATCAAAAGGGATCACACCTGGCCCCATAGCTAGTTGTATTTCTTAGTTAGGTGTCTCCTCTCGACTTTCGACCCTGGTTAGCCCTACAAATGAAAACCTTTAAAACCAATCACGCTAAAAATATTTGACAAATCCAATCTCTATTATTAAGGAATAATCATTTCTTTCATTAATTAAAAAAAAAAATTATAATTAACAAGAAGTGACTTGGAAATGTATATATATTATTATTATGATGCATCGATACATAATAGGTATAAAACCAAAAATGATGTATATCCCATATTCACCATCAAATTATAAATGGTTATGTCTAATAATTTTTTTTGTTAAGAAAAGTGTTAAAATAATACCAAATATAAAAAATTACCACTTCACTCCACACACCAAAGAGTGCCAAAAGCATGTACCACCCACACAAAAAGGTGTCAAAAGCATGAATAATGAAGGGTTTGGTTGCAAATAGATTTATACATTCATGCATTTTCCCATGTAATCCTATTACCTGTGTAGATCCATACCAACTCGAATCTATCATGCGAAGAGTGGGATATATCACTACCAAAGTAGATTCAATTTAACCTCGAATATATCAAGAGCTTAGGGAAATCAGATATTTTCCCCCATGTAATCCTATTATCTGTGTAGATCCATACCAGTCCGAATTTATCATGCAAAGAGAGGGATATATCACTACCAAAGTAGATTCAACTTAACCTCGAATATATCAAGAGCCTAGGAAAATCAGATATCTTAAGGTGCAAACTTATTTTAAAAACAAAACTTAAGAAAAGATTTGCACTTTGATATATTAGAGGTTAAGTTCGATCTACACTATTTTATATTTTTTTTTAATATTGAAAAACACCTAAATAAAATTATATAAAGCACGTGTACAATTCTATCAAATGATCAATGGCACAACATATACAAAGAAGGTCTCAAAACGGATACCTCGGATACACGGGGAAAGAAACTCCTATATATAAAGCATTGTTCAATACGATAGGGAAGAATAGCAAATGGGTATAAATCCATTATGATTAAGTGTTGAGATAAAAATTAATTTTTAAATTAAAATATAACATCCAGATAATCAAAATTATAAAACAAAATCAAATATTATTTTTGAATAAAAATGATAAAATTAAAGTTAAAATTCATTTTCAATTTTTTAAAATAAAATATAGTTTTATAATTGACAATAAATTTTATAAGAAAACACATTTATTTTCCTCTTTTAAATAATGAGGACATAAAATCTTTAGATATTTTCAATAATAAATTAATTAAATTTGGCAAAATATTTTCTGTATTATTTTATCATCTTTTCCATAAAAAAGTAGTCAAAATTCATTTTCAATTTTTTTAAAATAAAATATAGTTTTATAATTGACAATAAATTTTATAAGAAAATACAATTTTTTCCTTCTTTTAAATGATGAAGACATGAAATCTTTCGATATTTTCAATAATAAATTAATTAAATTTGGAAAAATATTTTCTTTATTATTTTATCATCTTCTTCATAACCATAATACATAATGATATACATATTAATAGTAATAATCCTCCCTCCACCCAAGGATTTGAACTTGTGACCTTTTAAGAGGAAATACATGTTCTTAACAATTAGGCCCACTCAAGTTGTATATAATAATAATCTATTTTTAAAGTCACGACCAAGCCACACCAAATTGGTGTATGAGAACCCATGTTTATGGGACAAGGGACCCCCTCCGCCCAACAATTTCACTAATAAAATGATCTTATATGTAAAGAAGACTCCCAATAAACATCACTTTCATTTATTTTTTTTCATAAGTAAACAATCAAAACACATTGTCTTAGCTCATTATATATATGTAAGACATGGATATTAAACGATTGCCATGGAAATATTTATTAGTTCATTTCCAATATACATAGGTCGTCTTTGCTTCCACCATCAATAACACATGTGGGCATTCACATCAATTATTATATCAATGACTCTCTCCCCGAACGGTCCTCGGTTTTTCCATGTTAAAGTGAATAACTACGACGAAGATATAAGATATATTAAAATGCCGTGATTAGAAATCATATATTTTAATTGATTTCTATATGTATAGCTTTGAACAAGGCAATAAGATTTCATTCCTGTATAGAAACATGGATTTTTATTATAAATGACAAAGATATACACGGAGTAACAAAAATCTTTCAAGACATATAATTTATGGGCTAAAACCTCTTTCCCATAATTACCATTATGCGCTACACTCGGAAAGTTTTTTACTTCTTCATTGATAGATTTCTGGTGAACGAAAACAATTTTTATCTATTCTAGTTTCACATCATTCATAAAATTTTAAATTCAATAAAACTGGATATTACTTATGGTGCACCCAACTTCGCAGCCTAAAATTATATATATATACATAGAAATGTGCATGTGCCAAATTGTGGCTCGCATGGATTTTCCTAGTCTTCGCCTTAAATCATGAAAATCTATATGAAAATCAATAAAGAATATATGTTTTCGACAGATTTAACCATTGTTAAAGTGTTCCTATTATCAATCGACATATTTTAGCTACATTTAGCAATTGTATAAGTGTACCTATACTCGATCAAACATATATTTTGGCTACGTTTAACAATTATATACGGTTGTGTCAACCGCTAATAGCTACAAGAGGTATTCTTAAATCCCATATCCGTGGACCTTCAAGGCCGACAGGTATTTAAACCCTTGACACTTACAATTCCTATTTTTTTCAACAGTTGAATGAACAGATTGGGACTGTAAGATTTAAATACCGTTCAGGGTTACAGTAATTAAGAATTTTACATGACAACTGGTATGATAATTGTAATGATCACTATGCAAAAAAACAAATTAAAAGGCAGGGTTTCATAGAGAGATATCATCATAATTGTAATTGTCACTCAAAGGTCGCAAAGGTAGTTGTGACAGTTAGAATCTAGAATGTGTTAAACTTAGAATATTGTTTTAGAGTTAGTTTCATTGTTATTGAGTTTGGGTTTGAAGGTTGTTTGAGATCCGCTTAGATAGGAGTGTGATCAAAATATAAATGTAATTGATCTCTTTGCATAATGCAATTGTTGTGAGCTCCGTCTCCGTCTCACTTTTGTGTGAGGTTTATGTTAAGTTTTTGATATGGTATCAGAGCTTAGGATAAGAGAGCCATGAGCGTGAGGGAGATGTGAGCTTCGTCTCTATCTCACTTTTGTGTGATGTTTATGTTAAGTTTTTGATATGGTATTAGAGCTTAGGAGAAGAGAGCCATGAGCGTGAGGGAGCTGGAGTTGTCATCTGTCAGTCTCTTTTGTTGTTGGCACGTACAAGAACTGTTTGCCATCTTCTAATTGTGTTATTGTGATCTGAGTTAGCCATGGATGGTGAAGAGGGCTACAAGTTGGAGAGACAAGGGTTCGTTGTATGCTATGTAACACACACGTTGTTTGCATTTGGAGTAGATTTGAGGTTGTTGTGTGCGATCTGAAATAGACAGAAATTGGATGCGATGTCCCTGCAAACCGGATGAAGTGTAAATAAGTGTGGTTGTACCTGCGTGCATTTTATTTGTGATTTTTGTTTGCATTTATTAGTGAAGCCTTTATATCACGTGTTTTTTCCTTCTGGATACAATCCGAGTCAGTGATGTATTAGTATCGTTGTCCATTGATTGGTATCGTTGTCTCTCATTTGCATTGGAGTTGTGACCTGCGTGTTGTAGAACAGAGAACAAATCTTTGTGAAGAGCTGCGTACCAAAACTGAAGATCACTGCTAGGGTTTGCAACTTGCACTGGAGTTTTCAATTTGCAAATTTTTTGTCGCTGCCATCACAGATAGAGTCTGCTATCTTCACCATAAACAATAGCATTTCCATTCTTTATGGGTGTGTCCTCCAACCGAGTTGGATCTAGTGTGGAAGGTAAAATACAGTTTCTTTTTCAATTGATCATTGAATTATTCATTACAGAATATGGTGAATCCTTTTTCCTATTCATACTTAAATGAATCCACCAAGATTGATGGCGAGAATTACGTAAACTGGAAATTTAAGCTGACCACCATTCTCGAGCCATATAGCCTATGGACGATTGTCAAAGGTGATGAGCCCAAACCGACTGTTGTTGCCTCGATTCCAGATTGGGATAGGTGAGAGATGAAAGTGAAAGTGTTGTTGCGCATGTCCGTAAAGGACAACATCATTCCTCATATAAGGGACTGTAAAACTTCCAAAGAGATGTGGGATGTTCTCAAAGGTTTGTTCGAAACTTCTAATGCAAACCGCATTTTATTTTTAAAAATTAAGCTACTATCTATCAAAATGGAAGCCAATGAAAGCATAAGCAATTTTGTTTCCAGAATTAAAGATTTAAGTGATAAGTTGGGTGACATTGGTGAAAAAGTTTCTAGTAGAGATTTAGTAACTGTTCCTTTGAAGGGTTTAGTCCAAGACTATAAAGTCTTTATTTCAACACTCTCAGCTAGACAAACACCTCCTACATTTGATGAATTGACTGGGATTCTTCTTCAAGAGGAAGAGAGAATGAAGAATTTTGATCTGGGTTCAAGTGGCTCAGATTTGGCGTTGATTGCAAGAGGAAAAACATCATACCGTGGAAACCCATGGGACAAGAATAGAGGTCGGTTTCAAGCAAAGCAGAAAGGTATGACACATCCTGATTCTAATGTTAAGAGAAATGTTGAATGTGATTATTGTGGAAAACTTGGACATCTTGCTAAAGATTTCTACAGAAGAAAGAATCACTATAGAATAAAGAATCATGAATCAAATTAGATTCATAGAAGGCATAATGAAAATTTCGTGAATAGAGACACTTCAGTTAATGATGGATTTAAAAATCTTAAATTGTTTATTTCTGAAGCTGCATTGTCTACTGACATTGATGATGAGACTGCTTGGTTCATAGATTCTGTTGCATCAACTCATATGACTTGTAATAAAGAATGGTATGATGAATATTATGAGAAAATTGATGGCACACACATTTACCTAGGAGATAACAGATCACATAAGGTCCAAGGATATGGAGTAATAAGTGTGAACTTACCTAATGGACAA
Source organism: Picea sitchensis (assembly GCA_010110895.2). Lineage (NCBI taxonomy): Eukaryota > Viridiplantae > Streptophyta > Pinopsida > Pinales > Pinaceae > Picea > Picea sitchensis. Next base: position 31,446 of record SNQJ01S0053416.1, on the reverse strand, counting down.
TTGAGATAGATTCATANGCTAAAGATTTCTACAGAAGAAAGAATCACTATAGAATAAAGAATCATGAATCAAATTAGATTCATAGAAGGCATAATGAAAATTTCGTGAATAGAGACACTTCAGTTAATGATGGATTTAAAAATCTTAAATTGTTTATTTCCGAAGCTGCATTGTCTACTGACATTGATGATGAGACTGCTTGGTTCATAGATTCTGGTGCATCAACTCATATGAATTGTAATAAAGAATGGTATGATGAATATTATGAGAAAATTGATGGCACACACATTTACCTAGGAGATAACAGATCACATAAGGTCCAAGGATATGGAGTAATAAGTGTGAACTTACCTAATGGACAATTGAGATAGATTCATAATGTGATGTATGTTCCTGGTATTAAAAAGAATTTGATATCTGTTTCAACTATCACTAATAATAATCTAAAAGTGGAATTTGGTAAGTTGAGGTGTGTTGTGAAAGATGTCCAGAATCACTACAGGGTTGTTTCCACAGGTACCAGGGTTGGTGGATTGTATAAATTGGATGTGACAATGAAGCGCCATACTGCATTGACATCTACAACAATGTCAACATAAAAGTTATGGCACCACAGGTGTGGACACCTAAATTGCAATGATTTGATGTTGTTACAACGAAAAACTATGGTAGAAGGTCTTCCTTCTATGAAAAGTTTCTCTCTATGTTAAAAAAAATAGAGAGGAGTTTTCTTTTCATACAGAGAAAAGACAAACATACATTCTTGAATTAATTCATACTGATGTATGAAGACCTATCCAAACTAGGTCACTTGGTGGTGCTTCCTACTTTCTTATTTTTGTTGATGATAGGTCTAGATATACACGGGTCTATTTCATAAATAGTAAAAGTGATGTATTTGATTACTTCAAAGAATTCAAAACTATGACTGAAAAACAAACAAGAAAATGTATTAAAGTTCTCAGATCTGATCAAGGTGGTGAATATACATCAGGTGCATTTAAAATTATTGTAAATTTCATGGGATCCAACAACAATTTACAGTACCTCATACACCTCAGCAAAATGGTGTTGTTGAGAGGTGGAACAGAACTCTGGTGGAGTGTGCTCGCAGTATGCTTCAAGGTAAAAACATTTCTAATGGTTTTTGGGAAGAAGCCATTAACACTGTTGTTTATTTAAAGAATCGTAGTCCAACTAAGAAATTAGATTTCCAAACTCCTTTTGAGATTATTTATGATTATAAACCTGATGTCGGTCATTTAAGAGTATTTGGATCCACTTCCTTTGGACATATTCCAAAGGATGAGAGAAGCAAACTTGATGCAAAGTCAATCAAGTGTGTTTTTATTGGGTATTGTACTAATAAAAAAACATACAAATTGTTTGATCCCAGTTCACATAAATTGTTTGCAAGTAGAGATGTGATGTTTCATGAGAATACAGATAAAGTTGATACAATGAATGATGCAGATGCTTGGCATAATGATAGTGATAAACATGTCAAAATAGATGCAATGGTTAAACATGAACAGGA
>SNQJ01S0053416.1:9861-29899 GCA_010110895.2 Picea sitchensis | reverse complement strand
GAATTATAAAATCAATACATAATAAATTCATATATTTCAATAGTAACCTATAAAGAAAAAGGTTGTGAATTGGGTCCAGCTTAAATACTTGGTAAAAGAAGATATAAAGAAAAAGGTTGTGAATTGCGTCAACTTAAATACTTGGTAAAAGAAGATATTATTTTTTTCACATAGGTTCAAATCCCATTTATAAAATGTTTTCAACTAGATAAAATTAATCAAAAGTAAAAAATAATAAATTTGTTAATTGGATATATGTGGGATGTTTTTTTAATCAGTATTGAATTTTGATTTATATATAAATGGATAGTTTCTATAGATTTCATCATTATTGGATTACCAAAAAATAAAGCATAGTTTTAGATTAATAATTACATTAAAAAAAAAATTAAAGAACAATTTCAAGTGATTTTTTTTTTGGATTTCCTAATAAATTGACATAAAACATAGATGAATCGGAAAAAAAATCATACTTGTTTACAATTGCACATTGTTTTCATCTTCTTTCTCCTCTTCACAATAATGGGTACTTTTGTTTTCGATTTCCATTGGAACTTGGTTCTGGTGCATTGCCTCAGTCTGTTCCCCCCACCCATATTATGCCCCTTGTTGAAATGTACACTTGACACTGAGAGGGGGGGCGTGAATCAATGTCACAAAACTTTAGACAATTTTTCACTTTTCATAAATTAATTGAACAACATATATTTATTACAATTTCTCAACCAACATATAAAATAATAAATATTTTATTTATTTAACTTGAATGAATACATAAGATCAATCTTCATATTCAAACAATTATGAGAGACTCAACTCTCTGTTACAAGACACGGCTTGTAGTTCTCAGATCCAACTAAGAAATGAGGAATCAAACCCTCATAACAGGTCCCATATTGTTGATCTCAGATCCAATTGAGATGTGAGGAACACAATCCTCATACAAGACCCAAATTGTCAATAGACACCAACCTGATAGAATAAAGCTTCATTCAATCCATTATATATAAATATATATACTTCAACAAATTCAACTACATCTTTTGTTCACCATACTTTTTTCTTTATATAGTCTTCAAACGGGTGTGAATTTGAAACAGTGCATATTTTGATAATGAACCATTGTACCTTTTCATTTAAATGATAATATTAAACTTTAAATAATATCCTTCTTCCTTTTTATTATTTATTCATAGTGTTCATGATTTAACTCTCTTTTAATCATGATTGTGTATCGGTCCATTTTTCCTCATGAGTCGATCACATATATGGATTGACTCATTATATCGTTCCCATGCTCTTGTTGCATCCTTAGTTCGCCAACAGATCATATTTGATCTTTTACCGATTCTCTGTATTTTTATGGTTTTAATTCTCTATCGAATTACTCTACGAAACTTGAACTGTTTACAAAAATAAAATCTATATGAGGTGCTTTTTTCAACCCAGTGTTCAAATGACCATGAACTCAAAACCACGGGCCTATCCATTTAAGCATTTTTTGATAGTGTTTTCTTATTCTTCCCCTATTCTTATACATGGGATTGTATTCAAGCGTTTGAGGGATTATTACTTATATCCCCTTTAGATTCTTTACCTTATCACGTGACTGGTTCTAGAACTAGGTTCTCTGGTACTTTGTCCTTCAGGAATTCAGTATTTTGAAGTCATTCAATCCTCTTGGAGTATATTTCTCGAAAGTGTGTATATTGTATTCCCTAGTAGATGAGACGTTCAATATTAATATTTTGTTGTATGGACGATCCTACCTTATCCAGAGGCTTGAAACAAATTGACGGTCATGACTTAATTGGCAGTTGAGTGGACGATTATCGTTCACTTCGGGACTTGTATATGACCACAAATGGTGGCTAGGTGTTAAGCCAAACATGTGCTTAATCACTTATTAAAATAAATGGTAGTGTTTTAATTGGATGTTGAGATGGATATTTGTTATTTACTTCGCAACTTCATCCCCCGAGACTTCCAACATTTGCAATCATTCAACCTTCCATAGTTTATTTCACTGAAGTGTGTATTATCTATTTACTTGTAGATAGAACAATTTTGTCTTAATCTGTGGTTGAGTGGATGGTATGCACAAACTCAAAAATATTTTTTGTTAATGGCTTTCTCATTGTGCGCTTTTTAAGATCTCAATCATGAATCTTCCTTCTCGATGAACGGTTAGATATTACTTCAAAGCTTCAGTTCTCCGAGACTCCTTGTTACTAGAACTTTGAGGTAGTTCAATCCCTTTGGAGTGTTTACCTACCGAATAAGTCATAAAGCTATGGTGACCACTTACTTTTAGTTATTTAGTACACCTTACGCTATCCTTCCACTACACTTTATCTAACGGTCGAGAATGCTCCCAGAGTAGATCAATGATTAGCATTATTTCATGATTTGTTCTTACTATAACTTTCCAATACGTTTGATATAACGCTCATGTGAGAACTTGGAGGATATTAAGTCAACGACCATCATTATTTCGGCCTTCGGTGCTTCGGGTAGTTGTTGGTAGGAGAAAATGGATATCCCCGAAGGACATACTCCTGTAGTGACATAGCTTGCTGACATCATTGTTGTTGTGGCATTGGTTGAGTGGTTTCCACGTGTAACCTATATTTGTGACTTACGTATACCTAAAGTGCCAACTGGCCATTGACACTTGTCACCATCTGATTGTTCCATGTGTCCTTGTTGATGTGGATCTCCTGATGTGTCACATGTCCGCCTACTAGATCTAAGGGTCATAGGTTCATCTGAAGTTTCTTATTGATATGATGATTGTCATTGCTTTGGGAATACGACACTTTTGAGACTTCGATCTAATCCTCCCAAATTGGAGAAGTGTCGAATATATCTATCATCATAGATATTTCATGTCTTGATCCTATGGCCTCTGTTTATTTCATAACTCTAGGGTTCGAGATTTCTTGGCTCATCTGAGTTGTTTAACGCTGGAGTAGGTCAATCCTGGAGTTGGTCGTGCTCTAACAATTGTTACTCAATATCAATTATTGACTATATTTCCTGATCCGACAGTCGACGAGAGTTCGTGACTCCGGGCCTTAGGCCTTCGGGTAAACTTACATGTCCTTGGCTTGTTTTTGTCAGAGTGGTCATCATCAGAGTTGAACACCTTCTTTCATAACGGTTCAACATTTACATCAATGGTTTATGGGATTTCCTTGTTCTTTATATGATCCAACGGTTGACTGAATTTCATGAATTCGGGACTTTAGGGCTTCAGAGGTCTAGGTAATTGTTTCTCCAATTTTCACCGGAGTTGGTCAACGCCGAAGTGGTCAACATGGAAGTACTTACACTATCCTTTCACTTTACTTTGATCGAACGATCAATATAACTCTCGAAATGTTTCTCAGATCGGAAGACTCTCGTTTGCTTGATCCTTTATAAAGGTTTTCTTTACTCACAAAACTTTGTCTCCTGTGTTATTTCAAATGCACCATCTCTCCTAAGATTCGATTAACGTATCTTCCTTCTCAATTGTTCAACGTTGTTTATTCTGAGATTTTAATAATTGTGTGTGCATTCTTTTATGCACTAATATTCAGTCTCTAACCCTCCTGAGCTCTTAATTCCTTATGCTTTGTTACTCCTTCTGTACATGGATTCTCTTCATGCTACCTCTCATGATATTTATAATCATAGGATCATTGTTGATCCTATCATGATCAACAATGCTCACGAATTGTTTCTTCCACAAGGTGATCTTCCTCTTCCCCAAGGTGATCTTATTTTTATTTGGTTATTGTACATGTTTGACTTATGTTACCATCAATGACAAAAAACAATCAATAATGCCAACAATCTCCCCCTATTTCATTGAGGGAAACATATCTATAAAAATAAAAATGATTTCATACCTTTGCTCCCCATATCACTGATATTCTTTTATATCTGATAGAAAATTTGGTTTTTGCTTAACATTGTTCTACTGCTTCTCTCCCCTTTTAAATCAATGACAAAGAGTGAGGCTCTAACTATTTTTCTCCCTCTGTGAATTTACTAATTTATTATCTCAATTCATTGGGATATTTATGCTTAAATAAGCAGTCTTCTTGATACCAACATGTAGTGATACCAATTTGTAGTGATCAAGTCTTTTAAACCTTAATCTAATTTTTTTTATAACCAAAATACCCCCCCTGATTTTTTACTGACTTTCCTTTGTCAAATAGAACAAGAGTATGAATCTTACTGATCTTTTAGATCTTCTTCTTATTATTCTTTAATATTTCATAGGAATCAATTGTTCTAATAACAATTTTGTTATCAATTGATCTTTGCTAGATTGATACCCCTTGAACCTCTCTGCTAATTTTTCTCTTCTCTCCTTTTTACAAAAATGAAAAAAACGATTTTTTCTTGTTCCCTCTGAGGTTATACTCCCACTAAGGCAATGCTCTCCTTTGTCCATTTTCTCCTTCTCATATTCTACAAATCCCCCTATCAATGATTTTTCTTTCTTTGGCTAAAGGATTATGACATCATTAGGATTGTGTCATATTCTTCTATATGGAATTCCCTTTCATGAGCTTGATCTATTTCATATTGAATTTCACATTCCTTATTAGGACCTTCACCCATCATTTTCTTATTATTAATTTCTTCATTTTCAGGTGCAAGATCATATTTCTTGCTTTCTCCTTCAGATTTTCTTCTCCATATCTTTCTATGAGATATTCTTATTTTTGGACCTTTTCTTTCTAATTGTGTTTTTGGAGATTTTTCATCTCCTTTCTTCTTCCAAATTTTATTAGGTTTTCTCCCTGACTTGAATGACTTACTTAATGATTGAATTTTTTAACTCCTACAGCTTTGGGATTTGTTCCCAAACCTATCACTGTTGTAACATCTTATTGTATGACAAAATTTTCATGTGTGCCCAACAAAATTGCATCTCCAACATCTAATTGAGTTTTTGGATTTTCGTGTATATCCTCTCTCTAGTTTCTTGCAGTCCATTGCTTTATGGTCAAAGTTATGACAAGAAAAGAAATAACCATTGAAGGTGTTTCCATTCCTGAATTTATTTTGGATTGAGATATCTGTCTTTTGATTTTCTTCTTCCTTTTTACTTCTATAGCTTCCTTCCTTAACAAATTTAATGGCTTGTAATTGCTTTGTAATTGCACCTTTTCCTTTTGAGAAGGATTATCCTTTCTCATGTTTGTAAATGGTGCTCCACTTGTCATTGTCTTCCTTTTTATTGTATCCAAGATCAGTTTTTTCATCAACCGATATTTGATTGTTCCAAATATTATCTAGGATAGCTGAGCTATTATGAAATTTGATAGATTTATTTGTCTATTCATCCATCTTTTTGAGATTGACTATTTCCAATTTCAACATGTGACATGTCTCTTCCTTTTTAGTTAACCAAATCTTCAGGGCTTCTTCCACTTTCTTAGCATGTTCAAGTTGAGTCTTTAGATTTATGACTATTTCTTCTGTCTCATCCAAGACTTCTTTGCATTGAATAGTTTTTTCATATGTCTTCAATTCTTCCATATCTTTTTTTAGATCAAAAAATTTAGTTTTCAATATTTTGATTTATTCCTCGTTTTCTAGATGAATCCTTCTGAGGTTGATGGCTTCTAATTCCAACATTAGACATGATTCTTCCTTTTTAGTTCACTGGATCTTATAGGCTTCTTCATTTTTCTTATCTTATTCAATTTGAGTAATTAGATCTGCATTAGTACTTTCATTTGTCTTTTTGAAGTTGATGATTTCCAGTTCCAACATATGGTAAGAATTTTATTTCTTAGTTAACTAGATCTTCATGACTTCTTCACCTTATTTGGTTTCCTCAAGTTGAGTTTTTAGACTCTTAACCAATTCTTTTGTTTCTTTTAGTACTTCTTTTATTTTACTGTCATGTGTATTTAATTCTTCCATTTCTTTTGCTAGATTAGCAACTTCAGTTTTCAAACTTTTGAACTCTTCTTATTTGTCTTTTCATTGAAAATTGTGTTCATGGTCTTCATGGTTAGATTGATCTAATTGTTGTAGTAGCAACATATTTTTCTTTTGAATTTTCTCCAACTCTTCAAAACTGCACATAATTGTGTATTCAAGTTGGTCAAGAACATCCCTATTAACTTCAATATATAGACTATTTGTCGGTTCCATACTAATCACATCAAATGTAGTTATAAAATCATTCTTAAAATCTAATAGTTTTTCTTTGGTGAATATTGAGGTTTTCGTCAATTCCTTGATGTAGTTGTCTTCACTGTTGTTGACTGGGGTTTGCATCAAATCCTGCATTTCATTCTAATTAGAAATATCTTTATCTATATTTTGTTCTTCAATCTGATTGGAATCCTCCTTTTCTTTATATTGTTCCTTATTTGGATAAGAATTATCTTCTTCTGATATTTTTTCTTTTTTCTTTGACTTGGTCTAACAATCCATCCTGGATTTATTTTAAGGCCGGTGAATTTTTTATCCTTGCTTCCTTTGTAGTTTTGGTTTTTGTCTTTGAAGTAGTTAAGTTCCAAGGCTTACTTACTACCAAATCCCAGACTCTTGATCCTCTTGACTTCAGATATCTTTTCATATTTTCCCTCCATGAAGAATAATCTATTCCATCAAATAAGAGAGCTTCATTTGTGGAGATAGACATTTGTCCACCCATTTATTCATAATCTACCTTCCATTGTTTAAAATGTGTTGAAGGAACCCACTCTGATACCAATTGTTGAAATGTACGCTTGACACTGAGAAGGGTGGGGGGTGAATCAGTGTCACAAATCTTTGGAAAATTTTCTAATTTGCATAAATTAATTGAACAACATATATTTATTGCAATTTCTCAACCAATATATAAAAGAATAAATATTTTATTTATTTATTTAACTTGAATGAATAGATAAGATCAATCTTGATCTTCAAACAATTATGAGAGACTCAACTCTCTGTTACAAGACTCAACTTGTAGTTATTAGATCCAACTAAGAAATGAGGAATCCAACCCTCATAACAAGTCCCAGCTTGTTGATATCCGATCCAACTAAGATATGAGGAATCCAATCCTCGTATAAGACCCAACTTGTAAATAGGCACCAACCTGATAGAATGAACCTTCATTCAATCCATTATATATAAATATATATACTTCAAAAAATTCAAATACATCTTTTGTTTATATAGTCTTCCAACTAGTGTGAATTTGAAACATTGCGTCTTTTGATATTGAACCATTGTACCTTTTCATTTAAATGATAATATTAAACTTTAAATAATATCATTTTTCCTTTTTATTATTTTTTTCATAACACTCATGATTTAACTATCTTTTAATCATGATTGTGTATCGATTCATTTGTCCTCGTGAGTTGATCACAGATATGGATTGACTCATTATATCATTCCCATGCTTCTCCTACGTCCTTAGTTCGCCAACAAATCATATTCGTGCTTTTACTGATTCTTTGTATTGTTATGGTGTTAATTATCTGTCGAATTACTCTACCAACTTTGATTTGTTTACAGAAATGAAATCTATATGAGGCGCTTTTTTCAACCCAGTGTTCAAATTCCCGTGATCTCAAAACCACAGGTCTATCTATTTAAGCGTTTGTTGCTAATGCTTTATTATTACACCCCTATTCTTCTATGTGGGATTTTATTCAAGCGTCAGAGGGACTATTAATTCTAGCCCCTTTATCTTCTTTACCTTATCATGTGACCGTTGTTGGAACCAAGTTCTCTGCTACTTCGTCCTTCGGGAATTCAATATTTTGCAGTCATTCAATCATCTCGAAGTATACTTCTATGAAGTAAGTATATTGTATTCACTAGTAGATCATACGGTCAATATTAATCTTTTGTTGGATGGACGATCTTGGCTTATCCAAAGGATTCAAACAAATCAATGGTCATGACTTAATCTACAGTTGAGTGGATGATTCTCGTTCACTTTGAGACTTCTATATGACCACAGATGATGGCTAGGTGTTAAGCCAAACATGTTCTTAATCACTTAGCAAAATCAATGATCATATTTTAATTGGAAGTTTAGATGGACATATGTTATTTACTTCGTAACTTCATCCTTCGGGACTTCCAACCATTGCAATCATTCAACTTTCCGGAGTGCATTTTGTCGAAGTGTGTATTATCCATTTACTCATAGATCGAATAGTTCTATATTAATTTGTTGTTGAGTGGATGGTCCGTGCAAACTCAACGAGATGTTTTGTTAATGGCCTTGTCATTGTGCACTTTTTAGGATCTCGATCGTGAATCTTCCTTCTCAATGGATGGTCAGATCTTACTCCGAAGTTTCAACTCTCTAGGACTTCGGGTTACTAGAACTCTGAGGTAATTCAATCCCTATGGAGTGTTTACCTACTGAATAAGTCATAAATATGTGGTGAATTCTTGATGTGAGTTGTTTAGTACACCTTACACTATCCTTCCATTGTGCTTGATCTAATGGTCTAGAATGCTCCTGGAGTAGATCAATGGTTAGCATTACTTCATGATTCATGCTTACTCTATCTTTCCACTACGTTTGATCTAATGGTCATGTGAGAACCCAGAGGATATCTTCAAAGGACATACTCTCGAACTAATGTAGCTTGTTGATGTCACTGTTGTTGTGGCACTGGTTCATTGGTTTCCACATGTCACCTAGATTCATGACTTACATATACCTAAAGTGCCAACAGGCCCTTGACACTTGTCACCATCTGATTTCTCCACGTGTCCTTGCTGACGTGGATCTCTTGATGTGTCACATGTCCTCCTCCTGAATCTAACAACCGTAGGTTCATCTAAAGTTTCTTATTGATCTAACAATTGTCATTGCTTCGAGAATATGAAACTTTTGATACTTCAATCTAATCCTCCCGAAATGGAGAAGTTTTGAATAGATCTATCACCATAGATATTTCCTATCTTGATCCTATGGCCTTTGTTTATTCTGAAGCTCCGGGGTTCAGGAGCTCTTGGCTCATCTAAGTTGTTTATCGTCGGAGTAGTTCAAGGCTAGAGTTAGCCGCGCTCTGATAGTTGTTACTACAGATCAATGGTTGACTAGATTTCTTGATCCAACGGTGGATGGGAGTTTGTGACTCTGGGGCTTCGGCCTTCAGGTAAGATTACATGTTCTTGGCTTGTTTTCACTGGAGAGGTCAGCACCGCAGTTGACCACCTTCTTTCCCGACGGTTCAAAATTTAGATCAACGATTGATAGGATTTCCCTGCTCTTTCTTTGATTTGACGATTGACGGAATTTTATGACTTGGGGAATTCGGGGCTTCGGAGGTCTAGGTAATTTTTTCTCCAATTTTAACCGAATTTGGTCAGCGCCAAAGTGGTCAACATGGAATTACTTACTTGATCCTTCCACTTTACTTTGATCAGACAATCAATATATCTCCTGAGATGTTTCTTAGATTGGATGAATCCTATTTGTTTGATCCTTTATAAATGTTTTCTTTACTCACAAAACTTTGTCCCCTATGTTATTTCAAATGTGCCATCTCTCGTGAGCTCGATTAACGTATATTCATTTTGATATGTTTATCACTATTTCTCTTGATCTTTTAATAAGTGTCTATGCATTCTTTTATGCATTGATCTTCAGTAGTTAACCCTCCCAATCTCTTAATTCCTTGTGTTTAGTTACTCCTTTTGTACATGGATTCTCTCCCTGCTACCTCTCCTGAGATTTATAATCATAGGATCACTATTGATCCTATCGTGATCAACAATGATCACAAATTGATTCTGCCACAAGGTGATCTTCCTCTGCCCCAAGGTGATCTTATTTTTATCTGATTAGTGTACATGTTTGAATCATGTTTCCATCGATGACAACACACAATCAATAATGCCAACACTCCCCCCTCTTTATTAGAGCTTTGAGTTCCCAGGTTATTTGATTCCAAGGAGATATTATCCACACAATAAGATAAAATCAACACCCATATGATACTACATTCTTCCTACAATGAGTCAATCTAACATTTTTGGCTAAGAAGAAGGTTGGAAAGACTATGATTGTAATATATGTAAGAATGTTTCAATTCTACCACCTTGGAGGTGAAGACCAAGATAACACTCTTGTTGGCCTATCCTATCTCCTCATTCGTGGGAAGGAATATTTTAAACTCTTAGGTGTAGTCACCTTCCATCATTTTCCTTTACCCATGCACTAAAAATGAAGAGATAAATGACAGTTCCTCACAAAACTCAGAACCAAAGATCAAAATCAAAGGAAAGCCCAAAATTATTCTGGCCCATAAGGCCCTACACAAGAATAACTCAATAGGTAATGAATTTTGAGACGAAAATATATCATACATTCCCAATCCAACATGAAATTGAAACGATTAACCCTATGAGTTCATATTTAACATCCCAAGATGCACCTCAATTGTCAAGCCATGGTTCTTCCCTTTCCGAATCATTGGAATATCGCACTCAACCAAACAATTCTCAGCTAAATTATCCCACTATCGTAAAACAATTCTACAAGACTAGGGAGACTTCATCCTAGGGGTATGCCATATATTTTTCTCCTTCCCATGTCCATGCATTGAAATCCCTCATGTGAATCTAACCTTAATAAATGAAATTAGGCTCGCTTTCTCATGTTGTCCCTCTGCAACCTACTCGCCTTATATGACCTTTGGGAAATCCACACAATTTGTACTTTGATTATGATCCACTTAGTCATTATATCAATAATTAATATCCTAATAAAAGGATGATTAGGGCATTGTGGCATAATTAAATTCACCAATTTTCATAATTCACCTTGGACTCATTAATATCACAAGTTTTTCCCATGCATCCACCTCTTCATTCAATGCCCTCCTGATGTGGAAAAATGAGACCTTATCAAACTGAGATACAAATTGCTTTATTTGTGTCATAATTCCTTAAAGTTCATTCCTTGAATGGATTTTCTCGATGATTATTTCCCCAATGATTAAAAATGGATCCCCAAAGACCATCGGGGACTTAATTCCATGATTTCTAACTATGGTTAACCAACACCATAGTAAACATGATTTGCCAATATTATTCGTCACCTTCCCTAGAAACTGAGATTAATGCATAATGTTGTTCCCCCTAGGATCATGGATACTCCCACCTACACCTGCCACCCTTGAACTCACCTCTGAAGTAATTAATCAAATAAAATGTTATCTTTTTCACATGGTTTCAAATTTCACTTATAAAATTTTCTTAACTAAATGAAATTTTAATTTACATATTATTTTCATAAATAACATTAAAATAAATAAACTAAAAGGCATAGTCTAATTGTTCTACGTTTTGTCCCTTTTTCCAGGTATATTTTCCTTTTATTTTTTCCCAAATTCTAGTGAGAAATTGTTGAATAATCATATTTAAGTGGTTAATTATGTATAATCCAAGTGCCTCAAGAGTTTTTCATCATGTTGAATCCATCTCTGCATTTATAAATGCAATTTAAATGACAGAAAATGGTGATTTCCTATATATTTATGTTGTTGGATTCTAGTGAAAAGGGACAAAATGTAGAACAATTAGACAACACCAAACTAAAATATTATCTCTATTTTTTTACTTGTGGGACTAGAATTTGGCTATGAAACCGCTACCAAGGAGCATCTAAGTCATCAAAAGGGATCACACCTAACCCCATAACTAATTGGATTTCTTAGCTAGGCGTCTCCTCCCAACTTTCGACCCTAGGCGGCCCTACAAATGAAACCCTTTGAAACCAATCACGCTAAAAATATTTGACAAATCCGATCTCTATTATTAAGGAATAATCATTTCTTTCATTAATTGAAAAAAACTTATAATTAACAAGAAGTGACTTGGAAATGTATATATGTTCTTATGATGACACAATGGTACATAATAGGTATAAAAACATAAATGATATGTGTATCCCATATTCACCATCAAATTATAAATCATTATGTCTAATAAAAAAATTTCTTACGAAAAGTGTTAAAATAATATGAAATCTAAAAGATTACCACTTCACTCCACACACCAAAGAGTGCCAAAAGAATATACCACCCACACCAAAAGGTGCCAAAAGTGTGAATAATGAGGGGTTTGGTTGCACATGGATTTGTACATTCATGCATTTTTCCCATGTAATTCTATTACCGGAATAGATCCATACCAATTCGGATCTATCATGAGAAGAGAGGGATCAAATCCCATTCCATGAGGTGAAAACATTTCCTCAAGTTTTTTCAATTTAAAGAAAGTTTTCACTTCAAGGGACTTGATCTCTCTCCTCTCATGATATATCTGAACTTGAGGTGGATTTATGCTGGTTATGTGTGTGTGTGTTCGTGTCACCTGTCAATTCTATATAGAGAATGGAAGGAATCCTAATAGTGAGAAAGACACCATTTGAATGTTTTCACTACTAAGGTAGATACAACTTAACCCCAAATCTATTAAGAGCATAGAGAGATCAAATCTCTCAAGGTGAAAACTTATTTTAAAGCACAAAACTTGAGGAAAGGTTTGCACCTTGGTAGATTAGGGGTTAAGCTCGATCTGAAATGGTTTATATTTTTTTATAATATTGAAAGACACCTAAATAAATAACACCATATTTTTTAAACATCCCAAATATAAAAAATTATTAAAAATAAAGTATTAAGATTATATAAGAATACATACCATTTCAACTTATCACTTATTTTTCAAATTATAGCAGAGCTAGTTAAAAGCTTTCAGTTCTAGAGCTAGTATAAGTCTTTTCCAAAGCTAGTTAAAATATTTTAGTGCAAGATATGATAGATCTACTTCAAATATATATTTTTTTAAATGTATAGTCGTGGTCGCAAGCAGCATGTGCACATAGAGAGACCACATTCCCTTTGGTCGTGATTTTCCTAATTACAGGTTGCAACCGCCTTAAGGATTGAACTACATAGTGCGACCAATTTTGTTTTTGTCAATCTTTGTTTCTCTACAATATATGACCAATCACACTATGACAACTAAAAAATATGGTACAGACTTCACAATAGTGATTGGTATTCAAGGGGTAGGTCTATACAAATTCTTGGGAAAACCAACCCAGGCATTCGTACATTAAAAAATTAGTTTGTGTGAGCTATGGCATCGAATATTTGAACACTTCCATTACATAGATTTACCATCATTGAATAATGATGTTTGGGAGATTTTGTTGAGACCTGAGGGGAAGTTAGTGGTGACTTCCAAGTGGATATACAATATCAAACATGCAGTATACAACAACATCAAAAATTACAAAGTGAGGTTTGTGGAAAGAGGGTTCTCCAAGAAAGAGGGAGTGGACTATGATGAGACGTTTTCTCCAATTATCAGGTACACTTCTATCAGGATCATCATTTCCATTGCAACAATCACTGATTTAAGATTACACCAGATGGATGTAAATAATTCATTCCTCAATGGTGTGATTGAGGAGTAAGTGTACATAAAACAAACTCAGAGCTTTGAGGTACATGGGAGGGAGTCTCGTGTTTAGAGGTCAAGGAAGGCCTTGTACGAACTCAAGAAGGCACCCAGGGCATGGTACTCCGAAATTTATGGATACTTGATGAGCTTGGGCTTAACCAAGAGTGTAGTGAATCCCAAACGTTACTACAAGGTTGTTGATAGTGATCCTTTGATCTTAGTGTTATATGTGTTGATGTTTCAGCATCAGGTAGACATTATCCCAAATTGGTCATGATGATTTGACCAAGGAAGGATGATACATTCACTCATGGGGCTATGCTAGTGGTGAATGGCCCAGGATGTTGATGGTTCTCTAGTTTGTATCATCGGGCAGACATTCTCCCAGATTGGTCATGCTCATTTGACCAAGGTAGAATGATACATTCACTCATGGGGCTTTGTTAGTGGTGAATGGCCCAAGTGTAGTCTTTCTCCTGACGATGATTGGATAGACTCAAGGTGATCTTACATTTCTTTCTCCAGGATGGAGTGGCCTATATTAATTAGACATCCATGCGAGGAAATAATCATCAACATAAATATAATATATAAATAATATATTTATAATATAATGTATAAATATATATACTCAATAATTAATAATTAATAATTAATAATTAATTAATTAATGAAAATACAATAATGGGAAAGACATTCCAATTAATGAAAGGGAACTCCACCCAAGTATATTTATCATGGCCCTCAATTGAATATATCATATCATAAACTATCTAATTGTAGTTGAGGTTTTCAATGTTTAATTAATCTATGATAACAATAGCATTAAATCATAAGGAAATAATTATTAGATTTGAAAATTAGAAAATTCAACATGGTATCATATCTTTCAGATACTTTTTCGAAACTAGTTAAAATATTTGCAAGATCTTATAGATCTGCTTCAAATATTTTATTTTTTGCAATTGTACGGTCATGGTCACGAGCGTCTTGTGCACACAGAGTGACCACAGTCGTGGTCACGAGCAGCCTGTGCACATAGAGCGACCAAAAATATGGTCACAAGAGAGTTGTGCACACAATGCGACCACATTCCCTTTGTTCATGATTTATCTAATTACAGGGAGAAACTACCTTAAGGATTTCATCTTGGATCTTGTATATTCAGATGTATGTGTACCTATGACAGTTGCATATTTAGGTGGATTCAAGTACTATGTGATATTCATTGATGATTTCTCCTGGAAGACATGGATATTCTTCATGAAGACTAAGGATGAGGTCTTTAGTAGATTCCAGGAGTTCAGGGCTCAGGTAGATAACCTGAAAGGGAACAAGAGGTCAAATAATGGAGGAGAGTATACTTCCTGTGACTTTAGTTTTTTCTACAAGGAAGAAGGGATCAAGATGGAGTTCTATTAAATATCCATAAATGAGAAAAATTTGGACATTCTCACCAAGCCTTCATCTAAGACAAAATTTGTATACTTCAGAGACAAGCCTGGAGTGATGAAAAATTTATCCCTTTTTTAGAGGGAGTGTTGATGTTTCAACATCAGGTAAACATCCTCCCAGATTGGTCATGTTGGTTTGACCAAGGGAGGATGATACATTCATTCACAGTGTTATGATAGTGGTGAATGGCGCAGGATGTTAATGGTTCTCCAGTTAGCAACATCGGGTAGACATTCTCGTAGATTCGTCATTCTGGTTTGACCAAGGGAGAGTGATATATTCACTCACGGGGCTTTGCTAGTGGTGAATGGCCCAGTTGTAGTCTTTCTCCCAATGAGAAGTGGATAGACTTGAGGTGATCTCACATTGTCCACTCCATGATGGAGTGATCTATATTAATTAGACGTGCATGTGAGGAAATAATCATCAACATAAATATAATATATAAATACTATATTTATAATATAATGTATAAATATATATAATAAATAATTAATAGTTAATAGTTGTTTAATTAATGAAAAGAAAATAATTTAAAAGACATGTCCATTAATGAAAGGGAACTCCGCCTAAGTATATATATCAGGGCCCTGAATTGAATATATCATATCATACAATATCTACTTACAGTCAAGGTTTTATGTGTGTAATTATTATATGATAACAATAACATTTAAATCATAAGGCAATAATTATCAGATCTCAAAATCAAAAAATTAATCAATATGTTGATGACTTGTTCCTTACAGGAATAGACTGACTCATTGATCAGTGCAAGAGGGAGTTGGCCTATGAGTTCAATATGAAGGAACTTGTCTTAATGCATTGTTTCTTGGGATTTGAAGTGTGGAAGAAATGAGGTGATATATTCCTCGAACAAGGGAAATATACAATTGAGATCTTAAGAAGATTCGGTATGATGGAATGGAAGTCCATTGCTACACCTATGATGACAAATATGAAGAAGCTCAGTGATTCCAACTCAGATTCAAATTTGGTGGATCTGACTATGTACATGCAGTTGGTTGGATCCTTGATGTACCTGGTCAACACTATGCCAGATATTTGCTTTGCAATGATCACCCTAAGCCAATTTATGGTTAATATGAGGCATTTCCATTAGGTTGCAACAAATCACGTGCTAAGGTACCTTCATGGTATGGTTGGATATGGTATGAGATATGACTCAGGTGCTTAAGTGAGGTTGCAGGGATATACTGATTCTGACTGGGCAAGGAGTGTAGTGGCTAGAAAGTGCACCTCGGGGTGGTGCTTCATCTTAGGATCAGCTATGATATCCTAGTTTAGCATAAATAAAACTTATGTATCACTCAATAAAGAAGAAGTGTGTTATATTGCAGCCAGTGCCACAAGTCATGAAGCATTATGGCTTCAGAAACTTCTTGCGGGCCTATTTGATCAAGATCTAGAGATGACCTTAATACACTATGATAATCAAAGTTGTGTCAAGCTTTCGAAAAATCCAATATTTCATGACAAGTCTAAGAAAATTGAGATCAAATATCACTTCATATGAGACCTGGTACAGAAGGGAGAAATAAAGCTCCAGTAAATATCCACAAATGAAAAAATTGTGGACATTCTCACCAAGCCTCTGTCTAAGACCAAGTTTGTATACTTCAGAGACAAGTTTGGCATGATGCAGAATGTCTCCCTCGTTGATAGGGAGTGTTGATGTTTCTTTAGTTAGGAACATTAGATGGACATTCTCCTAGGTTGGTCATGTTGATTTGACCAAGGAAAATGACTCATTCACTCATGGATCTTTGCTAGTGGTGAATGGCCCAGGCGTAGTCTTTCTCCTTACGAGGAGTGGATAGACTCGAGGTTCTATCACATTGTCTACTCCACGATGAAATGATATATATTAGTTATACATGCATGTGAGGACATAATCATCAACATAAATATAATATATAAATAATATATTTATAATATAATGTACAAATATATAAATAATCAATACTCAGTAATTAATTAATTAATTAAAATAAAATAATGGAAAACACATGTCCACTAATGAAATGGCACTCCGCTGAAGTATATACATCGAGGCCCTCAATTCTAATAAATCATATCATATAGTTCACTAAGTCTTGTTAAGGTTTTCAGTGTGTAACTGTTCTATGGTAACAACAACCTTTAAATCATAAGGCAATAATGATCAGATCTGAAAATTAGAAAAATTCAACATGGCACTGAAAGATTTTAAATAGCATATGATATAATTGTACAATAGAGTAGTTTTAATGTTAATTTTAGTGATATTTGTTGGATTTGAACTTGTGAACTCTTAGGATGAAACACATGTTCTTAACCATTAGGCGCACTGAAGTTGTTTAATATAATATTTATTTTTATTTTATTTTAATTGAAACAAAAATAAAAATATTAATATTTTTAAAATATTTTAAAATTAAAATGAATCTTTTCACTAACCAAAACTTGTAATCATTTATATTTTTATTTTTATTAATGTTTTAAATTGAATAGATAATATTAAAAAGTAAGTCAAGAAACTACACAATTTTTTGTATCCATAAAGTCTGGCCAAATTTTTTGTATGTGTACATTTATATTTTATTCATTTTTATGATTTTTTTCACTTTTTTTCGATTCAATATGAACCTAGATTTATCTTAACATAGGATTTATCAAGAGTCAAGAGGGATCAAATCTCTTGAAATGAAAATCTCTTTTAAAATGTAAAACTTAGGAAATGTTTGCACTTTGAGAGATTTGATCCCTCTCCAAGCTTGTTAAATGTGGGGTTAAGATGGAACTAGAATGATATATATAATACACATAACTACTAATCAATCTATATTATAGAGTAATAAACATAACCAAAATTACCCAATATTATATTATATTGAACCTTCTCCTATTTTAATATCATCATTACATGTCATAATGGTTTTGGTTATTTATATTTTTTATTTTGTAAATTCAAATACCTTATATTTAATTAAATAAATTATGTAGCATAAATTAAAATGAATAAAATTAAACAACTTTTATTTTAAATAAAATTAACATTTATCTACCATTAAAAATAAATATATGTCTCTATTCTTAAGGAAAAAAATTGTTAAATAGCAGTCATCAACACATGTAAATTCATTAAAAAAACATAATGGACTTCTATTTTATTTTTATTATGTACATAGTGAAAATTGAAATTGTTGTTGTGAAGGTAGTAATGCTCAGAGGTAGATGAGTGGAGTGGTTGTGAACATCTAACAAAGTATCTTCTACATAAGGAGGATGTAAATTGGGAATGTTATCTATGGGGTGGAAGACCTGAACTATATCTTCTTAAAAGTGTAGATTTGACCAACTCGATATGATTAAGTTTGACCACATTATAAATGCATATGTGAGATGGAAGATTGTAATGTACCTCATAATCACAACAACAACAAAAAAAAATTCCTTAGTTTATATAACTATCTGACAGAAAGGGTATACCTAAAATATAAACTCAATTATAATATATGTTATAAAACTCTGTCATGAAAACTCTATAAAAAAAAAACTTCTAAACTCTACTTACCACAAGAGGTCCCTTTCGCCTCCATTCCATTCACCTTTCAGTGTAATGGACAATGTATATAAGATGGGGCCTTATAATTCCTACTATGATTCACCGGGCTTTAACATAAGACCTCCATATTCGCGTGTATGTCTACATGATTAATTTAACCCTAGGCGAATTTACTTAGTTCCCAACCATAAGATTTATAGGGTCAGGTTTTTAATATCAGGTAACTAGCATATCCACTATGTCTCAGTTAATTAATGGTCCTTAGTACCAGGGTTGTTCGTAAAGCAATTTCTACATCCAAATGCCAGTGGAAATTCCACAACTAGGATCGGACTGCTGACTCACGATAACATTGAGGGAAAGAAATGGATTTAACTTATGTCGAGTCATGAAGGTGTCTAATTGTGACATTCCTTAAGTGGAAGGAATGGTCCACTATCAAGGAAATTAAGGCTCCGTAAGTTTTATTAATGGTAGTCCTGCAAGTTCCATTGAATTTACCGGGCTCTACACCCAAAGTGTCATACCGACTCTAACATGGTCACATGGATAACCGTCCTCCGCACTCTCCACATTTACTCTGATATGACAAGGCATCGTTTAGGGTTGGAGTAGGTTCACAATTGTCATTTTTGAGTTCTACGAAGAGGCTCTGTGTGACAATTCTTTGGAGGCACAGTGAATTGCCATGGCAGTCGCTCCATGGCATGGTCCGCATCCCTGGTAAGTTTCTCCTTACACATGATACTCTGGTTGATAAAGGAGATGATGCATTTCCCGGATTCTTCTTTGGTGTAACTTCTCTGTATTTCTTCTGAAGTTATCCTAAATCCTGGAGGAGTGATTTTCTTTGAGTTTATCGTTGTTTTCTCCTCTGGTTTTAGGGAGAGTATATTCGTTCACTTTTTTCTATGCTTTGGGATAAAGGGTTTCGTAACCTCCCAGTTTATTTTCCCCATGTCGAATATTTTTGATTGATGTCAAATAACTTAAGACCTTTGTAGAACTTTGAATAGTTGAATGATGATATTCTACAATACATCCAAATGTTTTCTTATAGTAGTTATTATCTTCATCGTGGTCTATTTAATTATATTAAATAGATGGGATAAATTTGTAATTCTTATTGAATTATAACTAATATAAGTGATTTGGTTCTGGATGGCTATGTGTAGTTTCTATTTCGGTATGAACAGTTTATATATTATATTTATGTTGATGATTATGTCCTCACATGCATGTATAACTAATATATATCACTTCATCGTGGAGTAGAAACTTTCTCCTTGTTAATCTTTTCATTTTCAAGGTTTGTATAATTCACTAATGATGGGCCCTATTTGATGCGAGGGTACCCATCAGAGTGTTAATGCGCCATCCACCCTCGGCCCAGGCGTCTGTCCAGCTAGAAATGCAACAAGAAAAAAAATGAAGACATGCAAGCCTATCGAACAGAAGTTAAGTATGATCTGGAATACTTCATTACTAACCCTTATCATTCTGTTGGTATTCTTATTACTTTTATCTATGATTACTAATATTTTTAAATGATAC
>SNQJ01S0053415.1:98281-126812 GCA_010110895.2 Picea sitchensis | reverse complement strand
GTGTACCATTTTTTCCAAAGAGGCCATGCCCAGTCCTCGATTAGCCAGAGGAGATCTACACATGCTAACTTGGCTCTTAATGGCTCAGCTACTCCCCTTACAGGAGCCATGCGCAGTTAAGATGGCGTCTGACGAAGGATATTTGTTTGAATTCGGCTGAAAGGACACCAAGCCTTGGGTGACTAAGCACGCCGCTGTTAGGCGAATTTTCTGAGTATATAGACTCAGTCTTTGTATTTTGTAAAGGATCGATGGTTGAGCAAGGCTCCCTATTGTAAAGTTTTGATAAAGCGTTGGTCGCTCTGGTTAATGTACAAGGCATTTGAGACTTCTTACTTTATGGATGTCAGCTTCTTTTCCATTTCTTTGTTTATTGTGTTAGAACAACTCGGAATTGGAGGATCCAGTCGAGTTGTAGCTGTTATAGGATGATGTAGGTTGGATCACTGTAACAGTTGCATTGTTTCTGATCAGTTCCCGTGATTTTCTTAGCGTTGAACGACTTGGAATTGAAGGATTTCATCAAGTCACCCCTCAGCTCCTTGAAGCTCTGGACCAAGAGGATCTTGGCTTCTGAGTTTTTCACCCTCAAGCTTCTGAAGGCCTGTCACCCAAGGTAGTCTTGTTCACCCTTCTCACAAGTCTTCCATCTACCACCCCTTAATCAGTTTACTGACAGAAGTTGGATCAAGACCTCCCTTGCTTTCTACATACCAGGCCGAGTTTCCTGAGTCAAAGTTGTTTTCCTGGGTCTCTTTCCATTCGACCACCTCCTTTTAATTAAATCGTAACATAAAACTGATAGGCGTCGAGCTCTGCTCCTGCAAGCAATCCAGGAGTGACTTCCGTCACTAACAAATCCAAATACAAAAGGGATTTTTAAGAGTATTGAATCCATTTTTACAATAAAAAAATATAAATTCAATAATAAAAAATTGTAATTCAAAATTTAAACTCAATAACTAAAAATTATAATTCCAACAATTATTTTATAATAGAATCCAATAATGATTATCAAAAAAATTCTAAATCATAAAACATATTAACTTCAATTAAAATTTGGACTTTTTCTGAATTTTAAATAAAAATATTAAAGAAAGGA
This sequence comes from Picea sitchensis, assembly GCA_010110895.2. Lineage (NCBI taxonomy): Eukaryota > Viridiplantae > Streptophyta > Pinopsida > Pinales > Pinaceae > Picea > Picea sitchensis. The sequence goes on along the minus strand of SNQJ01S0053415.1, from coordinate 125,710 downwards.
ATAAAAAAAAAATCCAAATCCATGTTTAGGTTACCTTTTTCCCTTTCAATAATCTTCATCTTCATCCTTTCAAAAATAATGCCGTTCTTAACAATCTAATTGTTTGGAATGCTTTATTATTGTCACTTATAGTTAGAAACACTTGGAATGCTTTATTATTGTCACTTATAGATAGAAACATTTTTTATGTCTGTTGGTATTGTGCTTTATTATTGTCACTTATAGATAAAAACATTTTTTTTTATGTTTGTTGGTATTGTTGTCAGTATTGGAAGTATTGGAGGGCATTGTTTAATTGTTTTAATTTTTTATTTTTTTTAGTCCTACAATATAAATTTATATGAAATTATTTTGTTCTGTTATTTAAATTACATTTCTAAATATAAAAATAGATTCAATCTGTTAAAAAAACTATAAAACATTTTCATTATACAGATTTTATATATAAACTTAATTTCAAACAAATATCCCAAAAATAATATGACAGACAAAAGGCAAAAGCTTAACACATTTAGACTGTCTACGGCGTATTGGAGGATCTACGTCTCCGTTTTTCTATCCAACCACGTGGAAACATATTCCGAGGAAAAGAAACCTCGACTTGGCTCACGGGTTGCCATTCAATGAATTCTCCCAGAATTTTCCTGATAGCCTGCACGCCATTATATATCACAACGACCATCCCTGGACATTCAATACAGATTAATAGTGGCTATGCTTGTCCATTAATTAGATACTTCATCCGTTCATTGTCTTGTTGTTTCCGAAGTCCATCTAAATTGGTTTTGTTCTCATACATAGGATTCATTGTTACACTGCAATGGCCCTCTGTGATTGCATCATTAATGGCCGTTAATGGAGGATCCCTCGTACGATGAAGGCCAGTGGAGAGGCTAGCAGGGTTTGGTGAAATTAAGAAGACGGTTGTCCCGGACTCTTCGGTCCTTCGTGCGAAGTTCGTGGCAGAGGTACCTATAAGTAATTCCGTGCATGAATACTCACTACTGTCAACAATCACAAGAATACACGCCATCCATTCCTGCACCTCGGAACTCCTATATATAGCGCCAGAGAGCAGAGATCGAGCCCAACAGCTCACAACATCGATATTTAGAATCTAAACAATTAAACCCGCAAGAGGATCAACTCGCCAAGATTACTCCTCTTTGGATCCAACACCTATCGAAATCAAAGCTTTGAGTATAGATACCCTGGATTACAGTAAAGCTCTGCAGATTACAGTAATGAGTTTGAAAAATAAATCAGTTAAGAAGATAAAGGAAGTGACAAACAAAGATGTTTCACTCATTGGAGTAACTACGGAGATCAGGCCTGTAATGAGTTTGAAAAATAAATCAGTTAAGAAGATAAAGGAAGTGACAAACAAAGATGGTTCACTCATTGGAGTAACTACGGAGATAAGGCCTGGAATTTGACGTCCGGCTGATTTGTTTTTTTATTTGGTTTTTAGATCTATTTGACATATGGATACAAAATCCACACAATAACACTTATTGACATAAAAAAAAACTTGAACCTGTCAAATAGTACCTTACTTTAGTTTACTATAGATATAGTGAATAACCTACTTAGGGTTGGCAGTGAGAGGGATTTGTTGGAGAAGTAAATATAACAGTAAATGAAATTTAAGTTTTTTTAATGAGTTTGGCATGGAAGGTTTAGTTAGATATATAAAATGGGTATGAAAAATGAATATCTGCATAAAAATATGAAAAATGAATGATTGTTATCAATTTTTTTTACTTGACAGGCTAGATAAATTTGAAATTCTAAACCTAATCAAGAGAGATGGATCACCTACAGCAATTTCTACAGAGCTTATCACATAAATTTGAAATTCCAAACCTGACCAAGATAGATGGATCAGCTACAACAATTCCTACAACTCTTATCACATAAATTTGAAATTCCAAACCTGACCAAGATAGATGGATCACCTACAGCAATTCCTACAGCTCTTATCACATGAATTTGAAATTCTAAACCTAATCAAGATAGATGGATCACCTACAACAATTCCTACAAAGCTTATCACATAAATTTGAAATTTCAAACCTAACCAAGATAGATGGATCACCTACAATGCTTATCACATCAACACACTGAAGAACTTAGGCCACAACTAGCCACTAAGGTAACCGTTGATTTTGTGGCTGGGCTCGCGATTACTTGAATCTACCCACCAGAAAAGAAATAGATGGATGACCCACATCATTTGTTACAACGTTTATCCTATCAACACACCCCTTTTAGGGAGATAGATGGATTACCTACAGCAATGCCTATTCCTACACCTCTGATCATGTCAACACACCATTTTTACAGAATGAACCTGATAATCATCAGGTTTGATTACCATGGCTGTGGGCTATCTGTGCTGGTGGCCACTATGATACAGGGCTCCTCTATGAGCTCTCTCGTCAGCTGAAATATTCTATCTGCACAGCCAAAAGACATACGAATTCGTTCCCCTATCGTTCACACTTCCTTAGTGTTCGTCAGTCCTCCGTAAAGATTGATTTCAATTTTATCAATTTTACTGATAAGTTCTCTATTTTGTTTTTTTATATTAAATGATAAGTTTTGTTTTTTTTGGAAATAAATAAACCCTGTTTATGAAATGTCAAGATTTCATGTCTTGAATTTTCAAGTGAAGACTTCACTCATCATATACTTGTGATTAGATAACAGTCACCAATATCATTATTACAATTTTTACTGTCGTTCATGATGGGTGGAAATAAATAAACCCTTTCAGTTTATGAAATGTTCTTCCACAGTAAAAGCTGTAATATTATGAAGGCTAACAATATCTAGCCTGCTACAGAACATGCAACAGGTGGATTACAAGCATATACCTGTGATTAGATAACCATCACCAATCATCATTATTACAACTATTAGATAACCATCACCAATCATCATTATTACAACTTTTGCTGTCTTTCATGATGGGTGGAAATAAATAAACTGTCAGTTTATGAAATGTCCTTCCACAGTAAAAGCTGTAATAATGCTGATGGGCATTTGTCCCTGATGATGAGGGCGAACAATATCTAGCCTGCTAGGTGGATTATAATTTATCTGATCTGAAATCCCTGTTAAGTAATATTGTTAAGTAATATTGAATCTGAAATCCCTGTTAAGTAATATTGAATGTGGAGTATAAATAGTTGAATCAACTGCTTATAATTCACTTACAACAGTATTCAATGTTGTATAGCAAGTTAAATATTGGTTGCAGATGATGAATAGAAATAAATAAATAGTATAAGTTTATGAAATATCCCTCTAGTGGACACTCCACCCATCATCATTATTATAATTTTCTTATTAATGATAGATAAAATATCCATATAAAAACTATACTGAAAAACAAAACAAAAAACAAAAAATTCAACATGTTGAAAAACTTACCCACTCAACTTTTTTTTATTATAATTCTCCTCTCAACCTTACCCAAATTACGTTATTCCAAATTACGTTATTAGACAACATTTATATTATACCAGGACTGTAAATATCGTACCAAGCCTGTAAAATTCTATTTCACAATATATTATACCAGGACTGTAAATATCATACAAGCCTGTAAAATTCTATTTCACAAATGGAAAAAAAAAGATGAATTCCCATACCATATTTCACAAATCAAGCTTAATACACTGTGTAATCAAGAGACAATACAAGTAATTCTTTTTTTGAGAAAATACACACACAGCTAGTTGTTACACCAACAGACCGATGGGCGAAATAACAGCTATATTACGAAGCCAGGACCATAAGCTGATACAAATTGTATACCGCGGTAATTGTTTACATCACGAGCGGTACGATAATTGTAAGATGCTGCCCGCATATGTGAAGCAGTTCTTCGCAAAACCGAGCAGAGGCCGCGAGATAAAGCAGAGAGGCACGTGAGCATGAAGGGTATGTTCCGGCACGAAGGAAGGTGGAGCTCCAGCGAGGAGAAGAGTTCCAATATGGCTGCAAACATCCTATAAAATACCAGTTACAGTTTAATAACCATATGATAAATGAGAATCAGCAGGATTTACAATCTTTGATTTGGTGTTGATTTTCTAGGTCGAATCTTTCTCTCTTCCTCTGTGAAAAAAAAAAATATCTTATCAATAATTTGACACAATCTCATTTTCATTAGTAAGTAGCTTCCTATACCAAAAATCCGTTAAGAAAAGAAAAAGCTCTCCCAGAACAAACAAAACGCTTTCTCAATATAAACAAAATAAAACTCTCAGAGTGATATTGTGGCTCTCCTTCCTCGCCAGAGGCCGGGCCTTTATAATGGCTGATGAAATTAAACATGCATCTCTTTCATAACGTTCAAACGTCTAAATCGTTATCAATATTTCATTTTCATTATCCAGATTCTCACGCACAGCACAGAGCTTCGAACTTTGAATCTCATACCAGAGTTGGCCATCCATACAATACGGTGGGAGAGTGGGCCACTTTATGGTTTCGGATTGGTTTTTTTGGTTTGTGATTTGTTAGTGGGCTGTGATGTATATCACTGCAATGGTGACTGTCAATCTTTCTCTACCTGTTAAGAGGTGGACATTCTATCTTCGTTTTGTTTGAAAATTGGACACCTTATCTTAATTATGAGTGGATTGAATAATACGTTTTTAAAGATGATGCACTTGCCTACGAAAACACTGGTTGGATGGAAAGTCAAACATTTATAAATGTATTTTTTATTATTTATTTTCTTAAATTTATAATTTTAAATGAAATAAACTGTTGTTGCATAGAAAGTCAAACATTCATAAATGTATTTTTTATTATTTATTTCTTTAAAATTATAATTTTAAATGAAACAAAATTTTATTTTTAATGTAAAAATAAATTCATTATACTTAAATACCTTTTATGTATACCAGAGGGGGTAGGGTATGTATACCTTCCTGGGCGGAGGGGGTCCCTTGTCCCACAAATCCCACAAACAAGAAGATCTCATACACCAATTTCGTGTGCTGGCTTGGCCGTGACCTTAAAAATAGATTATTATTATTATTATTATTTACTATTATATTAACTTACAAATTTTTTTATCTCATTTTATATTAAAAATGATTTATTTTCTATAAAAACAAGTTATCACTCATTTAACATTCACATTCAAAACGATAGCCTAGCAAAATGTATCTATAAAAGCAAGTTATCACTCATTTAAAATTATAACCTAGCAAAATGTATTGGTAATGTTGCCAATGAACAAGTAATTTTCAAGTTATCACTCATTTAACATTCATATTCAAAATGATAGCCTAGCAAAATGTATTTATAAAAACAAGTTATCACTCATTTAAAATTATAACCAAGCAAAATGTATTGGTAATGTTGCCAATGAACAAGTAATTTTCAAGTTATCATTCATTTAACATTCATATTCAAAATTATAGCCTAGCAAAATGTATCTATAAAAACAAGTTATCACTCATTTAAAATTATAGCCTAGCAAAATGTATTGGTAATGTTGCCAATGAACAAGTAATTTTCAAGTCCTATTATAGTGTTAGTAAATATATAGGTTGTTAATAAGCATATCCTTATATTTTAATGTAATAAAATGTGTTAGTACCTTGTCAACTCAATCCATGTTTTTAATTATTAAGTTTGAATTGAACATGTGATTTTTAGGAGAAAACCCATGTTCTTAAACATTAAGTCCATTAAGTTGTACAATATCATAATTCATAAAATAAAAAAAATTAATATTAGAATGTTTATTTTTTTTTTAAATTATATTCATATATAATATAACATGAATACCTTAAGGGTTGAAAGTTCAATTGATCGTTGTCAATGTTGTTAAGCATTTGGCTAGTTTTGTGTTCACAAATGTCAGGTTGAAATCTCCTTCGGTGAGGCACTTTATCTACATCGACAGGTTTATTAAGGATGCATCCATGAATGTGGGGAAGCATTCCCTATGGAATATCTATGTCCACAAGTTTATTAAGTTTGCATCCATGAGTGTGGGAAAGCATCCCTTGGGTTTCCCCACCCAAAAGCGTAAAACATCTCAAATTTCTAAAACAATTTTCAAGAAAATGGTCATTCAATGTGTTAATGAGACTATTAACATTGTTACAAAAGGTCAAACTTATATTTTAAACTAAGGAGATTGCTAAGATAAAATACATTTATATTATGAGAAAGGGATTTACAACATTCATCTAGCAATCCAATGAAAACATGACATTCTCCATCATCTCCATTGTTTGTCACTCAATTAATCTCCACCATCCATTATCCACTACACTTAATTCTGGATCTTGGTCCAACACTATAATATAAACCAATTAAAGAGTGTCATTTATCATCGTTTGTGTATTCTTACAACTAACATTGCATGATGTTGCTCGAGCACTCTACAACCATTATGTTCCACTGTCACCTGAGCACTCTGATATGTGACACTTGTTGTATGGAATGATTCACAACGTGAATAAGACATGTAGCTAGTGGAGAGGTAGGTTATGCAACCTACATCTAAAACCATGTGTGTTTCTTGCTTGATTTTAATCCTTCTAGCATGTAAAATCTTCACTCACAAACTCAAATTACAAACTAAGTGGTATGGGTTTTGATTTGGCCAAAACTAGAGAACCTTGTGTGTTGCTAGCTTGATTTTAATCCTTCTAGCATGCAAATTCTTCACTCACAAGCTCAAATTACAAACTAAGTGGTCGGGGTTTTGATTTGGCCAAAACTAGAGACAATTAAAATTGGGCATTTGGATATTAATTTAGAGAATTTAGCTAGATGCTTTCCACAACCATAGTATCTACTATTTAAGTTTAGTAATTTCAATTGACATCGTCATAAAAGAGTTTTCCAACATAATATATATTCATCAATTCACCTCCCTTTCTCTAAAATGGCATCCTACACTATAATTATGCCATTAGTGATTACAGATGCCACCTTGCCAAAGAAGGTCATGTTTCGATTAAGCATCACTCACACGTAAGTTAGTCACATGAAAGTAGCATGTCATTCTCTAGTATACATCCAACAAACCACCTCTAACATTAATAAAATAGATGTCATAGAGAATTTCTATATAAATCAATAGAAAGGAGAATGAAACCAAAGTTCTCTTACTAGTAAATGGTGAGAATAAAAATATAGCTGCTAAATGAAATAAATCTAGCATATATTGCACCAATATCACACATGCACAAGTAAATTCTCAACATTGTTATTTCACCTTGGTCATTGAATCAATCCAAAATTTGAGGGTGGTGGGAATCAGAGGAGATAACTTACATGTACGACCTTGCCAAAAACAATTGAAGGATCCAAATAAGCAAGGCCAAGAAAATTAATGATCTTCGTAATGAAAATGAACCAGATGGGCATTGAGGCCTCATGATCTCAAGATATCATAAGGCCAATCACTATTAAAAGGTAATCCCAACCATCTACAAATGATAAAATATTGTGGAACACTACTTTCTCCTTATTATAAAATGTGGGCATTGTTTTCTTCTTTGTTTCCTCAATTCATTCATCTCCTTTTGCTCCCTTACTTCTAGGTGAATGAAATATAATGATGGTCTCTCAGGATGTGTTAGTTGCAATGCAAACATGGAAAAACAACAATCTATTAACTTGGAGGGAGGATTTGAGGTACTTTCATAATAAATTTGAATGTGGTATATGTTAGCACTCTGTAAATTATGTCCAGCTGAATAGACAGACGACAGAGGTAATTGTTTCAACCAGCTTTAGAGCTGATGCACTAGCCTTCTCAACTCAAAGAGGGCTCTCTCGTGTCACTTGATATATCTATGGAAATCGGTGGTTAGATTTGGTTTGTTTTGGTGTTTTTTAATAAAGTTACTGGCAAAGAAAGGGGGAACACTATGGGCTATGGAGTCAAAATTCTGAAAGTGAACGAAAACAATGCATCAACTGATAGAACTCTCCATAGGACAAAGGCTAAATAAGGTGATGAATCTGAGTTATTCTTGAAATAAAAAGGTGTGTAGGAAGATAAAGAAAATAAATAACTGCATCAGAGCATTACTGAAATGAATTATGAATAAGTTAAGAAGACAATCACATAGTTTAAATTTCTTAAGCCAAGAGTGTCACAAGACGAATTCTGGGCCTTTAAACTCTCCAATTTAAACAGAAGAAAATGTAAATGAAATGACAGGTTACAGGAAATACATACGACGAAGGGAAACAAAGCTCATATCACCACCCGTTAGAATCTTTTTGTAGAGACTTCAAAATCTTCTGCAGTTATATTCAATTCAGATTCAGAAAATTTACAAATAGATTTTGATACAACCAAAAGGTCCTCTTGCACTTCTACCAACATTAATTGATTCAAGTCTCTTAGTACTTATACAATTTGATCAAAAATAACTGAAACTGAAATGTTTCATCTTTTGTAACAGTTTTGAATGTCAGTTTCGGTATACAAAACGATTTACAATAATTAGCAAAAAAGAAACGTTTCAACATCATGAGCAGTCTCTCCTACCGCCCGACTACTTCCACGCCATTTGTTTCGCCCTGTGCTTCTATTGGATCTGCAATATTGGTGACAGCTGGAGATCACCTATTGGTTCTAGGGACATTGTACTTTGTCTTACCCAACCACACAAGTTCTTTCCATTGTGCATCAGAGGGGATTTTGTAATCCATCATTTATTTAATCAAAATTTCCAAGTCAATGCACGTAGCATAGGACATGGTTGGCACACTGACTTTCAACGTTTTGAACTTGTTTAGAATTTCGAAATCAGTAGCTAAATGTTCTACCAAGATGGGGCCTTTCAGACTTTCTTCCATATCTTCAAACCATAGAATGGTCCATCCTGCACTGCATAAGGAGAGTATGATAATATTCTTGATTGTACAATGATACTTTACCATCCCAAAATGAGCAGAGACCTTTAGCAAACAATTTTTCAATGGCATCCTTAAACTCATGTATGTTGTGCGCCATTTGCATGGCTTTGTTTTGAACCGATCTGAGTAGGTTGTTCTTGGCAATGATTCTCTTGGATGAAATGATTAATGCGGTCCTGTCTTTCACATGGATGGTTTGAAGATCGGCAGATGGTATAGCATTCAGTAAGTCTATGGTATTTTGGGCCCATTCCGAGGGCTTATTTGCTAACACTTCATTTACAACAGTACATCTATTCTGAGCTGTAGAAGCCATGTTGTCTTTGTCGTTGATAAAATTCAGATAACTTCTGAACTTAGCAACCTCCGCAGCAATCGTGTCCCATATTACATGTTTTTCTCCCTGTAGTAGTGTTTTTCCCTTCAATGTGGTTTTTAGCTTGTTCACTCTTTCCTGTAGGTCTTGGTTCTCTCTGTGGAGTTGAGCCAATTTCTCATCCTTCACCTTCATCTCCTATTTCAACTCTTCTAAGTTTTCTTTGAGACTCTTGATCTCACATGTTTTGAGGCTCACCTGGGACATAGGCTGAACTAATCCCTCAGAGCTTGATCTAGCCTCTACATTAGCAGGCACAATAATTTCCATATCTGATGTCGCTGCCTGCATTTGTGACCAATTTTCTTTCTCTTTCTCCAATTGCAATACTTTAGCCTTTTAGTCTAGTGCCTCTTGTCTGAAGGTTTCCTTTTCCTTCTCTAAAGTAGTTAATTTTGTTGTCTGTGGATGGTCTGTAGGTGACATCTTCAACAATTACTTCAAGCTTTGGATCATTTTGTCCTTTTCGTCTAGCGAATATTTCAACCCCTATGGACCTTCAGACTCTAACCTTTTTACCTGCGTCATCCAAGCTTTGTTGGACACCTTTTCTTGTTTCAGTTGCCCATCTAGCTTCAATGCATGTGTTGTCAATCTTGCAACCTTCAGAGCTAAGCTTAGGTAATTAGCGTACAGCATATCACTGGCATTTCTGTAGAATTTTACTTTAACAAGGGCGCCAATGTTTTCATAGTGTACCTTGAACTCAGATACCTTATCATTATCAACCACTGCAATGTTGAATGTCTTTTTCTCGACATCTCTGACTGAGAGTAGGTGAGCTTTACGCTGGGATGTCCCTTCTACTTAGGGAAAAAGGTCCCTTATTTCACTATTATCCATACTCCCTTTCACGACATACTGATTTAGAAAATCCTCCTTAGACTAATAAACTGCCCCAGGAGTCTAGTCGAATATGTGTTTCCTGCTGCTGAAAACCTTCATGTTGCCTTCGTTCTGTGGCTTGTTTTCTGGATTGATTTCTTCATGCTAGGCTGTAGTTTCTGCCATCTCCATTCATGTCTTTCCTTTATGTTCTTCCTCTTCCAAGTCAATAATTGGAGAGGGTGATGTTTCTCTCATTTTCTTGAGGGTGTCTTCCTAGCTACTAGCCCCTAGGGCTTCTGAACTGCTTCTCTTATTGTATACGCTCACCTTAGGAGCTTTGATAATTAACCTGGGAGAAGGTTTTTGTGCTTGGCTCTGCTGGGACATAGACTTTGTTGATTTTGTTTGGTCATGTTGCATGGTGACCTCTATCTTTGAACAGGTTTCTAGATTGGCCAATTTATCGAATCCTTCATCTGGATCATGTTCATAGGGACCTTGTTTACTCGCCAATCTCCTCTTCGATATGATATGATGTGGATCATATCTTCCTCGTTGCAACTATGTGAAACCTAATTCGTTGAGCTTGGATTGAATCTGGTGTAGACATGATTTGTTCTTCACCACAAAGGGGCCCACTGCGAATGGAAATTCCATATTAGAAGCCTTGTGTGTTTTCAGGAAATGTTCAGTTTCCGATATAATCATTTGTCTTATAAATTTCAAAGCAAAGACCCTAGGAGTCAGAAAAAATGGCAATAGGTGAGGTCCTTCATGGTATCCATATACCCAAATCACAGTGGATTGTGTGAATAACACCCAGTCTCCTACCATGTTCTCTGGATTTGGCTACAACGAGTTCTTCATTTCTTATAGAACTCTTGGCAGATCTGTACCAAAAATGAGACTGTAAATCCTGGACATGATCATGTTGATGAATATGGGCATGGTGATATTCTTACACTCGGTCGAAATAAATGCAGCCTCGGGAAGCTCGGTGTTGTTAGATCCCAAAAACATTCTCAACAGGTGAGAGTAGTATCTGAAATGTCTTAACGAGCTGAAATTAACCAGTTGTTGATGTATATTTTTTGCAATAAATTCATCAAAACTGACATGGAATGACTGCCTAGATAGGAAGAAAATCAACAGGAACCCTAACATAACCTCTACCACAAACTTGTCATTGTCTAGACCTAGAATTTGAGTCAGTAGAGAACAATCCCACTAGACTTCGACGATCATGACGCTTATACTGACATGCAAGGATAGACTCTCTGAATGATGTTCAGGCTTGACTATGGTTTGCAGAAATAGGGTTTTTACCTCGGGCAAGCATTCTCTATAAATTGTAATCATTCCTTGTTCCTCAAAGGGTTCTGACACTATGGGGGAGGCGTCTGGTACATTGAGAGCATGTCAGATAGATGGACCGTCTACTTTACACAGAACTCCTGACACTAATTTTTTTTAAATGACTCTTTCTCCCTGGGAAGACGGTTTCTACGACATAAGGGAAGAAGGAGGCTTGATCCACTTCAAGAAAGGGTATGTGGGATCCAACATTGTTCAACAAATTCGATTTCGACACAGAAACGGGCGAGACCGTTGTTGTCGAAAACATCAAAATCTATGTCAATTAGGGCTTCCTCCCTGGAGGGAATATTTGGTTCACTCATGGATAAAACAACAGGATTGGCAGCCATGGTGAAGAATACCTGATAAGTGGCGAGAAAACTGGTCTGGTTCGGTTTTGAACTTAAAAATTTGAATGGAATCTTTGCGCCAAATTTTTGAACGTTTGAATGCTTCAAATTTTCATAGAATAATGCCCAAGGTTCCTCCTTTTATAGGCATCAATTGCCATCAGGGTTTGGAGAAAAATGGTTTTGGATGAACCACTGACGCAGGCGCACCCTCAAGGCATGTCCTCTCACAGGATCTTTCCTCCTTCCTCGGCCCGAAGAACTGAAAGGTTCTTCTATTTCCCTATCGGAAAATTTTCACCCACAACAACTCTCTTACGGGATCTCCCTTTCTTCTAAATCAATGCTGACCTTTTACTTTGTTATCGGGGTTCCTCCTATCGATATTTCGACACCTGCGATGTCCAAACAACTTGTTTTACCTATCCCCGATCCCCGATACGCTCCTTTCCGGCCTTAGCCCCTCTTGGCTATGTCCTGGTTCATGTGACCCCTAATTCATAAGACCGCAGCCTTATCCTTCTTTCGGGGTTTTGGGCTTCAAAATCCCGATGTGCTCCAACTTTCGTTAGCCCTCCAAGCTAAGCTCCTGGTCCACGTGACCTCCCCCTATATGACCACAATCATACCTCCCATTGGGGCTTCGGACTTTCCAATGTCCAAATACACATGTCCTCAGGATTCGCGATCCCTCGAATCCCGACGCACTCTTTATGCACTAGTTCTCCTGGCTAGGCTCCTGGCCCATATGACCGTTATCCCCGTGACCGCAGTCTTACCTCTTCGTCGGGGTTTCGAGCTTTTTAATGCCGCAATGCATTGGCTCACGGGATTCCCGATTCCTCGAATCCCGACTCTCCGCTATGCTGACAGCTAGCAACTCCTCTCTGCCTTCAGCTTGATCAACGGTCGTGATTGCCTATGAAACCAACGGCTCCAGATCTCCCTCGGGACTTCGGGGTTTCAAATGTCGAAAAACATTTGCCCACGGGACTACTGATCCCTCGAATCCCGATTCTCCACTATACTGACAGTTGGCTCCCACAATGGCACTTTTCTCCTTGTCGGGGTTTCGAGCTTCGTGATTCCAATTTGCATAAACACCTTGTCACCGAGATCCCCAATATCCCGATGATCAAAATGACGATAGACAAATTCATGTCGGGACTTTCCCCGATGGCTCTGATTGCTGCTGTGCGTCCTCCTATGATGAACGGTTCAGATTCCTCCTCGAGGTTTCAAAACTTCTGATGTCCCAATTTTCACGACCTCGAGAACTCTGATTTCCCGAGTGCCCATATACCGACTCTCTTCGGATTTCTGACACTTGTCTCCCCAAACGGACAGCTCAGATTATATCGGGGTTTTCACTATGGACTTCCCCGATCTCCTGTCCACAGGAATGTCGATATCCCGACTCCCGACGCCTCGATCTCTGCCACATGTCTCCACTAACGGACGGTCCAGATCGGTTCCGGGTAATTTCCCATGGAAATTCCCGATCTCATGTCCTCGTCACTCCCGATTTCACGAACGCCAATATCCCAATGGCTGTCGAGATTTTTGCCTGGCGTGAGAAGGGTTAAACCCCATGCACCTTCTATCTGATCTAATGGCTGACGGAATTTCTGAATGAGATCCAACGGCTGTCAGTCTCTCCCTTCTGTAGGCTTCTCCTGAGCTCTCCTGGACATAGAAACCAACGGTCCAGATCTTCTTTCCTCCAGTCGATCTGACGGCTACTGTGCTCCCTCCTGAGCTTGTGCACTTCCTTCCCAGACTTGGAAGAATTTCCAATTCCTCAAAGGCCTCGACCTTTGCTCCTTTCTTCTCTGCGAGCTCCTTTACCTGAGTTCTCGCCGTGCGTTCTCAATAACATTGTGCCTCCTGAAATTTTACGCCCGAATCCTCAAGGGATTCTTTGACTCCTACTCCTCTACAGGGCCTTCACGCACCCAAAGTGTTATCTCTCCTAAGCTTCTCAACCACTCAGACCCCTAAGGGGTTTTTTCTTTATTCCTCTCTCCCACAAATGGAGAATATATTTCGATGCCCTCCTAGCTATCCTTCTGCTCAAGCAACCTCTTGTTGAGCTCTATCAGGGTGTTCAGCAACCCTGTGAAGATCCCTCAATGGATTCTTCCTCTAAGTTCCAAAACTCAAAGAGTTCTCTTCTCTTTTGTGCCTTCTTGCACACCTACTCAATGCCCACCTGGCAGAGTATCTTCTCACAGAACTTCAGCAGTTCTGTCCTCTTCTCTCTATGCCTATCTGCACACTGTCTCTATGCCCTCCTAGCAGAGTGTCTTCTTCCAGAACTTCCAGCAGTTATGTCTCCTTCTGTGCACCTATGCACCTGCTCAATGACCACCTGGCAGAGCTCGCAGAATCCTCGATGATTATGTTTCTTCCCTGAACTTCTCAACAGAAGTCTTCCTTTGTGCACCCCTTGTACCTGCTCAATGCCCACCTGGCAGAGTTTCACAAAATCCTTAGCGATTCTGGTTCTTCCTGAACTCACAGCAGAGTTCTTCCTCTATGCACCACTATGCATGCGCTCATACACAGCCTTGCCTCCAAGGTATTCAGCAACCTCAAAGGTCTTCTTCTGAGTTGTTGATTCCAGTCCTTGTGTCGCAGCACGTCTTTGTCTGAAACCGCAGTATTCAGAAATGCATCCTCTGTGCACGGCTATCAGAACCCGCAGCGTTTTGTCACACCCTCCTGGTGTGAAGCCTCAAAGACCTTCACCTAAAATCAAACACACTCCTGCAAATGCATGATAACAGCATACATTCATATATATGAAGAACACTCACAGACATCCACATAACACAGAAATACATGCAGGAAAAATTGATTATGTTTATATTAAATGGCAAATGCCTGTATTTACAAGGTGTTCCTGAGCACGGCCTGTAACAAGGCCTCGGCTCTTCTCTTCTGCTCTCTACTCGCATATTCTCTTCAACTACAACTCAAATCCTTCACTACTCCTACAAAATGAGATATGAAATCTCTTTTACCTGAGGGGGCTCTTCGAGTGCTTCCCTCCAATCTACCTACCCTATTCAATTACATTGAATGGGTTTTCTAGTCCAGCATCTGGATCTAGATCTCATCCTTACAAACATTAAAGGCCGATCTTATCTACAGCCTGCACAAAGGCACGGCTTCACATCTCAATAGCCTAAGCAATTCAATTACATTCAATTCAGATTTTAAACAGGATTGCGCCTCTCTTCATCTTGAATGCACGTGCTCGACGTGGTTGGTTGGCTGACGTGGAGAGATGCTCCTGCATCAACCACCCTTTGCCCCAATGTGCCTCTAAGGACACCACGTGTCCATGACTTAAACCAGGGCAGTTCTCCCTAGTCCATCCTCTGTCAACTAATTCTCGTGCTACTTCAATCGTCAAAATGTGCCTTGATCGTTGATCTGGGTCGTTTCAAGATCTACGGTCCACATCTTTCCTGGAAACTCTATCATCAGAGGTTGAAAAAAATGGTTTTGGTCATACATCCCTCTTCTCTGATGTACTTCTAAGGGTGCCACGCGTCCCACAAAAAAACCGCGATGGTTATCCATGGCCCGCCCTCGACCGCTTAATCTTCGCGCTAGTTACATCCCCGATACGCTTCTCAGTCGTTGATCTAGGATGCTTTTGGGATCGATGGTTTGTTGAGTCTTAGTATCCATATCTTTGCTACTTTGTCCATACGCTGCCAGGTACATCTAGGTCTTCCAAATTTGTCACAGCTCTATGACAATTTAATCCTTCATTATAATTTTGAAATTCGGACACCATCTGGAAATTATATGGTGATAACATTGGCTCCAACTGGGGATTCTATCCTCCCTGCGAGGTGGAAAAGAACTACAAACCGAGTGCCTAACCATTGGGTTGTAATCTCATGTGTGTGATCTGAATCCATCTATTTTTACTCAAAAACTCTGAACCTACTCATCACATCTCAGGGCCTTCACCTTGGGCTTCAACCATTCTATTTTTATTTCGATTTTCACACTTAAAGAAAAACAAAACGCAAAGCGGCTATGTACAATGAATGGCGAGTGATGATTTGTCAAACGACGTAGTGCTTGAGGAGCTTGCCATTCACAGGCCCTCCTCTAGCGAGTTCTCCACTACTTCCCTCCAACAAATAGGCATTACTCCTGCGGTAGGCTGTAATTTTGATCGGGCCAAGCCACAGGTGATCAAATTTTCCATGTTTACCTTTATTTTCATTCTTGGCATCCCATCTTAGTACCCATTCTCCAAGTTTGAAGTCATCCGCTTTGGTACATCTATCGAAATCTTCCTTGATTTTCTCTTGACGTAGTTGGGCGTTATTGAAAGCCCTTTCTTTGGTCTGTTGGACACTGATGAGTTCATCCTCCCTTATCGAACCGACATTCATCTTTGCTTCTTGCTCCTGTAACAACTTCATTACCGACAATCCGAGTGTCGTTGGAAAGATGGCTTTTGTACCATAAACGATCTATAAAGGTGATGTGGCAATAGATCTTTTTGGGGATATCATGTCAGCCCACAGCACATAAATGAGCTTCCTGTGCCACACCTTTTTATTCTCCTGCAGCAATTTTTTGATGATTCTGACCAAGCTTTTGTTTGAAGATTCAGCTAATCCATTTCCTTGCGGGTAGTATGACGTAGAATGGCCAAGAGTAATAATGTAATCACTGCAGAATTTCTCCAACTTTTTAGACTTAAAGGTCGTTGCATTGTTTGTTATAATCTTGACCGAACATCCAAATCTGGATAGAATATTGTCTTCTAGGAATCGAATGATAACGTCATTGGTAGCTTGTCTGGTAGGAACAGCCTCAATCCATTTAGTAAAATAATCTGTTGCAACCAGGATCCATTTGTGTTGAGCCAAAGATTGTGGGTGTATCTCTCCTATGAAATCCAGGCCCCATTGCCTGAAAGGAGCTTCTACTGAAATGGGCTTCAATGGCAGAGACTGCAATTTTCCTTTCCCATCAAATATTTGGCATTCATGGCACTTCGACACTTCCTTATAAACATCAGGGAAAATACTAGGCCAGTAAAAACCAGCTCTCAACATTTTGTGTACAGTTGTCTTCCAATAATGATGACCTCGACAGTGTCCTTTATGGAACTCCTTGATGGCCCTTCCCACTTCTTCTTCTATCAAACAACTCTGTAAAATCCCTCCTAGGTCTTTCCAGTACAGTAATTCATTAACAATGCAGAATTTTTCCACCTTAAGTTTCAAGAACCTAGCCTTTGTTTTACTATATTCAGGAGGAACTTACAAATTTGTTAACACAAAGATAATGTCTGCATACCATGTAGAGTCAATAAATTTCTGAGATATTTGTGGAGTCGCCCTTTCTTCCTCTATTGTATCCTCTGACGTATATGTAGTGAAATTTATCCCCAAGAGCTCACAGTTTGTTTGAGCCATTAGTCTAGCAAGTCCCTGCCCTTTGATCAACTTCATGGGCTTGATTTCGAGATCATATTCTAATAGTAATGCAATCCATTTTCCCCTCTTTCCTTCAATATCGGGTTGTGTTAAGATGTATTTTACTGAGCTACTGGGGACATAAGCAGTAGTATGTGAATGTAGAATATACACCCTGAATTATTTCAATTCTTTGACCAAAGCATATGCATGCTTCTCCATGATTTCATACTTCAAAGGAGCATCTTTCAATGTCTTACTGTAGTATGCTATGGGCTTCTCAAAATTATGTTCATCCTTCTGGAGTAATACACCTACAATTGTGTGTTCTGAAGCGAAGGAGAATAGTATGAAATCTTTCTCGAAATTTGGACTAGCCAGCACAAGAGCCTTAGTCAATGCTACCTTGATGTATTCAAAATATTTTCCAACCTCGGGGATCCATTTGATTTCATTTCCCTTCTTTAACATGTTGGTGATATGCTTTATGATCTCTGCTAAATTTGGAATAAATATTCTCAGGAAATTTACTTTACCTAGAAAGGATTGTACTTCTTTTTTGCTTCTGGGTACGCCAATCTTCAAAATTTCTTCAACCCTGCTGGGGTCTACCTTTATTCCTTCCTTAGAAATGATGTGCCCTAAGAGCTTCCCTTCTTCCATGGAAAAATTTGATTTTTTCGGGTTCAGCGATATGCCAAATTTTCTACATTTCTCGAACGCCCTTCTGAGATGTTTGATGTGTTCCTCATCTGTGGCAGAATACACAGTAATGTCATCAAGGTATATAACAATAAATTTTTCCTTTTCATATGCAAAGGCTATGTCCATAGCCCTCTGAAATGTTTCTCCAGCATTCATAAGCCCAAATGGCATTTTGGCGTACATGAATGTTCCCCAAGGTGTGATGAACGTCGTCTTTTCTTTATCGTCAAGATGTACCATGATCTAGTTATAACCCGAGAAACCGTCTAACATCGACATCCTTTGAGAGCCCACTACCTTCTATAGAATGTGGTCCATTTTGGGAAAAGGGTAGTTATCTTTAAGAGATACATTGTTCAAATTTCTGAAGTCCACACACAATCTAATCTCTCCACTCTTTTTTCTGATAGGCACCAGATTTGATATCCATTTGGAGAATCTCAGGGACACTATGATTTTTTCTTCAAACAATTTCTTTACTTCTTTCTTTATCAATGGTAACAACATAGGGTTTATTCTTCTTAACTTCTGTTTAAATGGATTGTGATCTTCTTTTATCGGGATAACATGTTGGATTATACTAGTATCATAAACTTTCAACTCATCGTAGCTCCAGGAAAATACATCAGGGAATTCTTTCATTAATTTTACATACCTTTATTTGACTTCAAGGCTGAGCTTCTTGGATAGTTTAATGATCTTTGGGTATTTTGGAGTCCCAATATTACATTCATCCACATCCCCTTCATCCACCGTGATCTTTGGACTTCTGGCCACATCGTTATTATCAAAAAAAAATTCTAATGGTACTAGGCCTTTGGGGATATTGTTGTTCTTCAGCTGCACAATATCTCTGCGAGCAATTTGATTTTCAAAGTATCCTTGTTTGGTGAAAGTAGTTGCATCTACTTCATCGTCGCAATATTCATCATCAATGCTTAAATTCTCAAACTCATTTTCCATCTTGAGGAAGCTTTCTATCTGTTTATTGTCCTCGAAGACTTGTCAGTGTTTCATATTGTCCGGTATTGTCGGTTTGTACTTGAATTCAACCTTGTAGATTTTTTCGGGAAAAATGGGGACTTTGAAAACTGTTGCTGAAGTGGTCATTGCATCAGCAACTTGGTTTTGTTACCGTGGAATTGTTGAAAGGTTGCATTCTGAAAAATTCTCAAGGAGTTCTAACACCAGATTTCTGTAATCCCTTAGTCTAGGATGTTTGGTCTGGTAGATGCCTTTGATTTGATTTATGATTAGTTCAGAATCTCCAAGTACAGCAATCCTTTTGGCACCCAACTCTTCCAAAACTTTCAATCCCAATATTAACGCTTCATACTCGGCCATATTATTTGTGCATTCAAAAATGAGTTTGTAAGAGCACAAATTCGCATCTCCTTTGGGATGATTTATCCACACGCCATCTCCAGCTCCTTCTCTGCATGAAGCTCCGTCGAGGTTCATTTTCCATATCTGATCTTCTGGGTCACCCTGTTGTTCTGAAATTTCCTCCAACTGTTTCCCAGGTATACCTGTATCCTCCAGGACTATTTCCATCTCTTCTGCTATGGAGCATATATCATTGAAGAAAAGGGAAGACCCCAAATCAGTTCTTACTGAATAGATAGGATGGTTGGTAGGTTGCGGTTTTTTTCTGACCATATATTTCAGTAGAACTTCCCCCTACAATCTTATGTCTTGACCAAAGACAGGAATAGTTGCATATGACATGTCCATCTGGAGGGTTCCTTTCAGTTTTGCAGCCCATGACCTGGACAACAGCATGCTGAATTTCGGAGGGATATCAGTGACCACTACATCCATCACCCTATTCTTCGCTGGGATTTGTGCCAGAGAAACAACCATGTCTTTTATCATGCCAAGGCATTTCACCTTCCTTGAATCAAAAGAGAACAAATCTTTATAGGGCCTTGTTACCTCAAGGCCTAGTTGGTCCATGACCACTTTCGGCATCAGGTTGTGAGATGCTCCAGGGTCCAGCATAGCATTGTGTAAAGTCATGTCGTGTATTTTTAAGTTGGCATAGAAAGGAGGAACTTCTTCACTTTCACCACTTTCTTCTACTCTCGGCCCAAATAAGATGGTTGGGTGATAATCTTGTATGTTCAAAGTATCAGAGGCTTGTCCTATCTTAAGTATCTTGATGATATGACTTTTGTATTCGCTATTTATGATCAATTCATTAAATGGTACCGAAATTTTAATCTTAGCCATCTCACTTTCGAAGTCAAAGGAAGACGGAGTTTTTTCTACCTCTTTAGTGACAGTTTCTTTTCTTGTCAATATTTTCTTCTGTGGTTCCTCTTTTTGCTTTCCCTTATCTATAGTGGAGTATTTCACAGTGGAATCCTTTGCAGCTGGATATTTTCCCGTGGAGTCTTTTTTGGGATGACTAGAAGAGGACACATTACTATGAGCATCTTTGGTGGAGTTTGCCTTTGGGAGATTACCTTTCGGAGGATTTGGAGGCACCTTTTGATTTCGGATATTGTATTTCCTTTGGAATTGCATGATGGCATTTTTAAATCCGGTCTCATAATCTTCTCTTTCTACTAATATCCTCTCCTTTTCATCTTGCAAAAATATTTCACTCGCATCCATGAACTGGTTGTGTTCTTCTTTGGTCAAAAACACCTCAGTTTCTTTGTCATCACAGAAGTTCACGTTATATTCAAAATATCCATCATAATATTCATTCACATAATTATTCTGAAAAGGAGGCCTTATTTGTTGTTCTCCATGATTTCCTTGATTTCCCTGATTTGTTTGGTCTGCTTGAGTTGCCTAATCACCCTAGTTTCTCAACTCTCTTTTCCTGATTTGTGGACCGACGGGTCTTCTCGGATTTCTAGGTGGGTCGTCGGCCTATTCTCTAGTGTTGGGTTTGTTTCCCAATGCCATTATTTCCATCATCCTTTCCATGTTTCTCATCATCGCTTCGAATATTTCTTCTGATGTTTGTGATGTGGAAGTTTGTGCTTTATCCTGAGTTTTGCCCATGTTTTTGTCAGAATTAGCTTTCATTTTTCCTGAAGCCATTAGGTTTACTTTGAATTCAATGGAATTTGTCATCATGTCATCTAACATGTCAGATCTTCGTTCTCTCAATAATAAATCAAAATCACTTTCGAAAGAATCAACATATCTGAGTTGAGCAGCTTTGGGTGGGGGTTTTACTTCATCAGGAATCGCATTATATACTTTCATGAATATAGCCGAAAACTCTTTTACTGTTTCATCAGTTGACCTTTTCATATTTTTGTACTGTGTCAACAACTAAAGGGGGTTTTTCTTATCTCCCCATCTGGCAAGGAAGAGTGTCTCAAAAGCTGTGAAATATGAGATACATCCTGGTGCAAGGGCTTTGAACCATTTTCTTACATCTCCTGCAAGGATTTTTGTAAACAACCTCATTTTCACATCTGCAAAACCCACCTCTTCTAAGTCTATTAAATCATTGAACCAGTCCAGGTGCTTCTGGGATGATATGTTACCTTCAGCATCATATAGCTTAATCCTTAGGTTGTAGTCCTGGGGTAAGTCATGCAATAGAACGGGCAATATGAGAGAAGAAAATCTATCTTCCATAGTTGTTGTGAGGGGTCGGAGTGGCCGTCGGTTTCGTATAGGAGTCACTACAGGCTTGACAGAGGGGCCTAGAATCAAATCTTGGAATCTTTTTTTGTCAAATATGGTCTCGTCTAAACGGGATTCGAACCTAGTTATGAACAGGGAGTGTTCGAATTTTATATCAAACTCAAGATCTTCGATATTGGTCAATCCGTCTCTAGGAAAGGATGAATATTGGTCTGGATGTAACACAGGGGTTACTGCCTTTTCTTTTCTTCTTCGGCCAAACTTTTCAGGGCTAGAGACAGGGATTGCAGGCTCGGGGTCTGGGTTTTTCCTGGTGTGGATTTTCTTAAGAGCCAGGATTTCTATCTCACACAGTGTAGTACAACTGGACTCTGAGTAATGGAGTCGCCAGGGTAAAAATAATCTTAGCCAATAAGGTATTTGGTCCACTGTCACCCTCAGGGATAAAACTAAAGCTTTAAGTTGTTTTCCCAGGGAAAAAAATTTCAATTTTGTCCCCGATAACGACGCCAGAATGTTAGCACTCTGTAAATTATGTTCAGTAGAATAGACAGACAACAGAGGTAATTGTTTCAACCAGATTTAGAGCTGAGGCACTAGCATGTTCAACTCAGAGAGGGCTCTCTCATGTCACTTTATATATCTATGGAAATCGGTGGCTAAATTTGGTTTTTTTGGGGGATTTTTAATAAAGTTGTTGGCAAAGAAGGGGAGAACACTGTGGGCTATGGAGTCAAAATTCTGAAAGTGAACGAAAACAATGCATCGACTAATAGAACTCTCTAGATGACAAAGGCTAAATAAGGCGATGAATCTGAGTTATTCTTGAAATAAAAAGGTGTGTAGGAAGATAAAGAAAACAAATAACTGCATCAGAGCATTACTGAAATGAATTATGAATAAGTTAATAAGACAATCACATAGTTTAAATTGTTTAAGCCAAGAGCGTCACAAGATGAATTTTGGGCCTTTAAACTCTCCAATTTAAACAAAAGAAAATGTAAATGAAATGACAGGTTACAGGAAATACATATGACGAAGGGAAACAAAGCTCATATCACCACCCGTTAGAATCTTTTCATAGAGACTTCAAAATGTTCTGCATTTATATTCAATTCAGATTCAGAAAATTTACAAATAGAGTTTGATACAACCAAAAGGTGCTCTTGCACTTCTACCAACATTAATTGATTCAAATCTCTTAGTACTTATACAATTTGATAAAAAATAACTGAAACTGAAACGTTTCAGCTTCTGTAACAGTTTCGAATGTTAGTTTCGGTATACGAAACGATTTACAATAATTAGCAAAAAAGAATCGTTTCAACATCATGAACAATCTCTCTGACCGCCCGACTTCTTCCGCGCCATTTGTTCTGCCCTGTGCTTATGTTGGATCTGCAATATTGGTGACAGCTCAAGATCACATGTTGGTTTCGGGGATGTTGTACTTTGTCTTACCCAACCGCATGAGTTCTTTCCATTGCACATCAGAGGGGATTTCGTAATCCATGATTTCTTTAATCAAAACTTCCAAATCAATGCACATAGCATAGGACATGGTTGGCACACAGACTTTCACCATTTTGAACTTCTTTACAATTTCGAAATCAGTAGCTAAATGTTCTACCAAGATGGGGCCTTTCAGAATTTCTTCCATATCTTCAAACCATAGAATGGTCCATCCTGCATTGCATGAGGAGAGTGTGATAATGTTCCTGATTGTACAACCTTTACCATCCCAAAATGAGGGAGATACCTTTAGCAAAAAATTGTTCAAAGACGTCCTTAAACTCTTGTATGTTGTGCTTTATTTGCACGGATTTGTTCTGGACCGATCTGAGTAGATTGTGCTTGGCAATGATTCTCCTGGCTGAAATGATTAATGTGGTCCTATCTTTCACACCAATGGTTTGAAGATTGGAAGTTGGTATAGCATTCAGAAAGTCGATGGCATTTTGGGCCCATTCCGAGGGCTTCTTTGCTAACACTTCATTTACAATAGTGCATCTATTCCGAGCTGTAGCAGCCATGTTGTCTTTGTCGTTGATAAAATTCAGATAACTTATGAACTTAGCAACCTCCGCAGCAATCGCATCCCATATTACATGTTTGGCTCCCTGCAGTAGAATTTTTCCCTTCAATGTGGTTTTTAGCTTGTTCACTCTTTCCTGTAGATCTTGGTTCTCTCTGTGGAGTTGAGCCAATTTCTCATCCTTCCCCTTCATCTCATGTTTCAACTTCTCTAAGTTTTCTTTGAGACTCTTGATCTCACCTGTTTTCAGGCTCACCTGGGACATAGCTTGAACTAATCCCTCAACGCTTGATCCAGCCTCTACATTAGCAAGCACAATAATTTCCATATCTGATGTTGTTGCCTGCATTTGTGACCAAATTTCTTTCTCTTTATCCAATTGCAGTACTTTAGTCTTGTAGTCTAGTGCCTCTTGTCTGAAGGGTTCCTTTTCCTGCTCTAAAGCAGTTAATTCTTCTATCTGCGGATGGTCTGTAGGTGACATATTCAACCTTTTCTTCAAGATTTGGATCATTTTTTCCTTTTCCTCTAGAGAATCTTTCAACCCGTGTGGACCTTCAGACTCTAACCTTTTTACCTGCGTCATCCAAGCTTTGTTGGACACCTTTTCTTGTTTCAGTTTCCCATCTAGCTTCAATGCATGTGTTACAATATTGCAACCTTCAGAGCTAAGTTTAGGTAATCAGCGTACAACATATCACTGACATTTATATGGAATTTTACTTTATCAGGGGCGCCAATGTTTTCATAGTGTACCTTGAACTCAGATACCTTATCATTATCATCCACTGCAATGTTGAATGTCTTTTTCTCAACATCTCTGACTGAGAGTAGGTGAGCTTTACACTGGAATGTCCCTTCTACTTCGAGCAAAAGGTCCATTATTTCACTATTAACCATACTCCCTTTCACGACATACTGATTTAGCAAATCCTCCTTAGACTGGTAAACTACCCCAGGAGTCTGGTCGAATATGTGTTTCTTGCTGCTGAAAACCTTCATGTTGCCTTCGTTATGTGGCTTGTTTTCTGGATTGATTTATTCATGTTGGGTTGTAGTTTCTTCCATCTCCATGCATGTCTTTCCTTTCTGTTCTTCCTCTTCCAAGTCAATAACTGGAGAGGGTGATGCGGCTCTCATTTTCTTGAGGGTGTCTTGTTGGCTACTAGCCCCTAGGGCTTCTGAACTTCTTCTCTTATTGTATACGCTCACATTAGGATCTTTGATAATTAACCTGGGAGAAGGTTTTTGTGTTGGGCTCTATTGGGACGTAGACTCTGTTGATTTTGTTTGGTCATGCTGCATGGTGACCTCTATCTTTGCACAGGTTTCTAGATTGGCCAATTTATCGAATCCTTCATATGGCTTGTGTTCATAGGGACCTTGTTTACTCACCAATATCCTCTTCGATATGATATGATGCAGATCATATATTCTTTGTTGCGACTGTGTGAAACCAAATTCACTGATCTTGGATTGAATTTGGGGTAGACAGGATTTTTCTTCACCACAAAGGGTCCCACTGTGAATGGAAATTTCATATTAGAAGCCTTGTGTTCTTTCAGGAAATGTTCAGTCTCTGATATAATCCTTTGTCTTATAAATTCCAAAGCAAATACCCTAGGATTCAGAAAAACTGGAAATAGGTGAGGTCCTTCATGGTATCCATATACCCAAATCACAGTGGATTGTGTGAATAGTACTCAGTCTCCTACCATGTTCTCTGGATTTGGGTGCAACGAGTTCTTCATTTCTTCTAGAACTCTTAGCAGATCTGTGCCAAAAATGAGACTGTAAATCCTAGACATGATCTTGTTGATGAAGATGAGCATGGTGATATTCTTACACTCGGTTGAAATAAATGAAGCCTCAGGAAGCTTGGTGTTGTTAGATCCCAGAAACATTCTCAACAAGTGAGAGTAGTATCTGAAATGTCTTAACGATCTGAAATTAACCAGTTGTTGATGTATATTTTCTGCAATAAATTCATCAAAACTGACATAGACTGACTGCCCAGACAGAAAGAAAATCAACAGGAACCCTAACATAACCTCTACCACAAACTTGTCATTGTCTAGACCTAGAATTTGACTCAGCAAAGAACAATCCCACTGGACTTCGACGATCATGACGCTTATACTAACAGGCAAGGATAGACTCTTTGAATGATGTTCAAGCTTGACTATGGTTTGTAGAAACGGGGTTTTTACCTGGGGCAAGCATTCTCTATAAATCATAATCATTCCCTGTTCCTCAAAGGGTTCTGACACTGTGGGGGAGGTGTATGGTACATTGAGAGCATGTTGGAGCGATGGACCGTCTACTTTACACAAAACTTCTAACCCTAATTTGTTTAAAATGACTCTTTCTCCCTGGGAATATCGCTCTGCACACCATCTTACAAATTCAGGGAAAGGTAAGATTGTTTCTATGACATAAGGGGTGAAGGAGGCTTGAGCCTATTCAAGAAAGGGTATGCGGGATCCAGCATTGTTCAACAAATTCGATTTAGACACAAAAATGGGTGAGACCGTTGTATCTGTATCGAAAACCTCAAAATCTTTGTCAATTAGGACTTCCTCCCTGGAGGGAATATCTGGTTCACTCATGGATAAAACAATAGGATTGGAAGCCATGGTGAAGAATACCTGATAAGCGGAGAGAAAACTAGTTCTGGTTCGCTTCTAAACTTCAAAATTTGAATGGAAGCTTTGCGCCAAATTTCTAAACGTTTGAACACTTCAAATTGTCATAGAATAATGCCCGAGGTTCCTCCTTTTATAGGGATCTATTGCCAACGGGGTTTGGAGAAAAACGGCTTTGGATGAACCTCCCTTTGCCCTGATGTTCCTCTGAGGACACCACGTGTCCACGATTTAAACCAGGGTAATTTTCCTCGGTCCATCCTTTCTCAGCTAATTCTCATGCTACTTCAATCGTCGAAATGCGCCTCGACCGTTGATCTGGGTCATTTCAAGATATACGGTCTGCGTCTTCCCTGGAAACTTTGTCATCGGAGGTTGAAAAAAGTGGTTTTGGTCAGATATCCCTCTTCTTCGATGTACTTATAAGGATGCCATGCGTCCTACAAAAAAACCACGACGATTTTCCCTGGCCCGCCCTCGACCGCTTAATCTTCGCGCTAGTTACATCCCCGATGCACTTCTCAGCTGTTGATCTGGGTTGCTTTCAGGATCGATGGTTTGCTGAGTCTTAGTCTCCATCTCTCCGCTACTTTGTCCATACGCTGCCAGGTACAGCTGGGTCTTCCGAATTTATCACAGCTATGTGATTATTTAATCCTTCATTATAATTTTGAAATTCGGACACCATATGGAAATTATATGGTGATAACAGTATAAAAAGATGAAATGTAGGAAATTGAATTAGCTTTCCAAATATATAATTTGTATTTAAAGAATTTGTGTATCACTATGTGAAATGTGAATTTTTCTAACAATGGTATGTTATTTTTCATGCAAAATATAATGCTTATGTTTCTATTCGTGCAGGACTTGAGTACCTAAATGATGAAATTTCCTTGAATTTTTTAGTAGAATTGTACAGAACATGTTGTTCTTGTGTAGGGCTATTTTTTCAAAAGTTATAATCTTAATTTTATTTTATTTTTAAATTATGAAAGTCATTATATCCTTGAAATTGCAAGGCCTTGTGTTAGTGTACCATATGAGGGCATTAACATAATCAAACAATTTTTATTTTTATTTTTAGATTGTAGATCTCAGTCTGTAATAGTGTAGGTATAACTTATTTAAAAAAAGATTA
>SNQJ01S0053415.1:72025-98271 GCA_010110895.2 Picea sitchensis | reverse complement strand
GCATGAGGCCTTGCTTAAGCAACACCGGAATGAGCCTCCTCCCCTTAGGGTTTTGATTCTAGGGCCCTGCCATTGCAGCACCATAGAACCTAACTCTCTTGTCTTTAGATTTAGATCCTCCCGAGATCTTGCCTTTGTTTTTTACTCCATAATACCCTAATGCACTAGTCTATCTCTCCAACGTTGAGTTTGTTGTGCCAAAACAAACCTTTCAAAACTTCCAAACTTGAAACCCTAACTAACCCTAACATCTACTAACCTGCAAATTAATGATGATGTCATGCCTTGCTTGAACTCTTGGTTGATAGAAAACGTTGTGGCTTAGTCATCTAATGATAGACATTGATGTATTGGTAAATTTCATTGGCTTGGTTGCAAAACGTTGACCTCTTTGTCTATAATACTAACCCTAAAAAAAAGTTGACGTCACCTCTAGTAATCTTGACACAGCAACTGTATGTATATGAGCATTTGATGATATTTAATGCATTAGGTTAATTCAAGGATTGATCATCTTATTGGATGTTATATCATTTTGGTACTTATTGACAAGTGACTTTAATTTGCCATTTCCATTATTGCAAACATTGACTTCGTCAATATTTACTATTATATATGTTCATATACATTTAAATAAAGATAGTCATTAATCTATGAAGTACTAACCACTACTGCATGTATTAGTTTTATTGTTGCCTTGTCTCGCAAACAGGTGTCTCTCCTGTGGTGTATCTTCATTTTGACTATCTTCTTGGCGGTAATTTGTGAAAGGGGAAATTTGCCTTGATCCTTTAACCCTTTGCCTTTCAAAACCCCAGATTGTCAGGGACGTCTCCCTTGGGTTTGGCCACCCTAAATAGAAAGAGACCCCCATCGAGGTGACAGTGGGTGGGGAAGCTCCTGTTATGCCAGTTTGACCCTTACCTTTCAGCTACTTGACCTGAACTACAAACTGCACGATAACACTACCAATAGAGGAGAAGAAAGTGAAAGGGGAATCCAACACAATCATACTTCTCATGAGTGGGAAGGAACTCCTAAAAGAAGTTAAGAAAGAACAAGAAATGCAGTTTTCTATGATGAGGAAACCCAGAGTCATCCTTACTAGTACTTCGATGGATGATTTTCCTGAAGAAGTTTAGTAATTGTTGGAAAAAATTTGCGATATAGTGGTGGATGAGCTGCCTAACTCATTACCACCCATCAGAAGTATCATCCATCATATTGATTTGATACCAGGAGAAAGTATGCCAAACAAAGCGGCATATAGACTGACACCTCGAGAGAATGAGGAGGTAAAGAACCAAGTCCAGGAATTGTTAGACAACGGTTTGGTCAGAGAGAGCTTGAGTCCATGTGCAGTACCAACTGTGTTGAGTCCAAAGAAAGATGGATGATGGAGAATGTGTATAGACTCGATATCCATCAACAAGATCACTATCAGGTATAGATTCCCTTTGCCAAGAATAGATGATTTGATGGATTGTTTAAGTGGAGAAAATTTATTTTCTAAGATAGATTTGAAAAGTGGATATCAAAATATCAAAATGAGAGAAGGTGAAGAGTGGAAGACAGCCTTTAAGACAAATGAAGGTTTGTATGAGTGGATTTTTATGCCATTTGGCTTAACCAATGCCCCGAGTAATTTTATGAGATTGATGAATGAAGTACTAAAATATTTCATTGGCAATTTCATGGTTGTGTATCTAGACGATATATTGATCTTTAGCAAGACTAAAAAGGAGCATTTGAGGCACCTAACACTAGTGATGAGAAGACTATAGCAGGAGAAGTTGTTGATAAACCTGAAGAAGTCCTCTTTTATGAAGACATAACTCATTTACTTGGGTTTTGTGATCTTTTCAAATGAAATGAAGATGGATCCGGAGAAGGTGAAAGCAATCAAAGAATGACCATCACCAAAGAGCATGTTTAAGGTAAGATGCTTCCATGGATTAGCGAGTTTCTATAGGAATTTCATCAGATATTTCAGTGGAATTTGTGCACCAATGATGGATACAATGAAGAAGAGGCACAAGTATTTTAAATGGACACAGGAGGCCGAGAAGAGCTTCAATACACTGAAGGAGAAAGTAACGGAGCGACCAATTCTGGTCTTGCCAAATTTTGAGAAGACGTTTCAGGTAAGGTGTGATGCAAGTGGGTTGCGATTGGAGGAGTTTTGAGCCAGGATAATAGACCTATTGCTTACTTTAGAGAGAAGCTGAATGAGACTAAGAGAAAATACTCCACCTATGACAAAGTGTTTTATGCCATAATGCAAGCCCTGAAGAAATGGAGACATTACCTTGTCCCACAAGAATTTGTCTTGTATAGCGATAACCAAGATTTACAATTCATAACCAGACAGGAAAAATTGAATCATAGGCATGCAAAGTGGATTGAATATATGAAGAATTTTACTTTTTTCATAAAACATATTGATGGGAATGCTAACAAATTTGTTGATGCATTGAGCAGGAGATGTTTGACTTTGCAGGAATTTCAGGTAAAGACCTTAGGGTTTGAACACCTTGAGGAAATGTACAGTGATGATATAGACTTCAAAGAAGCATACGAAGCATGTGTGAATCATGTGCTAAGAGATAGGAGTCAGTGGATAGAGTATATGATTCAAGAGGGATTGTTATTCAAGGGAAATCAATTGTGCATACCAAAATGATCAATGACGGATAAAATTTTGAAGGAAAAACATCGTGGAGGATTGGTTGGACATTTTGGCCATGATAAGAAATTTGCACAGTTGAGAAGTTCATACTATTGGCCAGGTATGAGAACAGATGTGATAAAATTCATGAACAGATGTAGAATTTTCCAACATGCAAAAGGTAAAAAATAGAACACTAGATAGTATCAACCATTTCCCATACCAGAGAGACCTTGGGATGCAATAAGCATGGATTTTGTGTTGGGACTGCCAAGAACACAAAGAGGATCTGATTCCATATTTGTGGTGGTGGATAGATTTTCAAAGATGGAACACGTTATCCCATGCCAGAAGACCACTGATGCAACACATGTTACAAATCTGTTCTTTAAGGAAGTTATGAGATTTCACGGCCTACCCAGAAGCACTGTCTCGGACAGAGACAAAAAATTTGTTGGTCATTTTTATAGAACATTGTGGAAGAAGTTAGGGACATATTTTTCCTTCAGCTCAGCCTATCACCCTCAGACAGATGGGCAGACTGAGGTGGTAAACAGAAGTTTGGGGAACTTTTTGAGGAGTCTGGTCGCCGAGCACCATAATCAGTGGGATCGGATTCTACCACAAGTAGAATTTGCATACAACGACTCACCAAACAGGAACACTGGGAAGAGCCCATTCCAAATATTGTATGGGATGCAACCCAGGGGAGTATCTAAGTTGAGAGACTTAGAACATGGTGAGATTAGAAGCGCTGGAGTAGAATATTTTGCTACAGAAATGTAGAAGCTCCATAGCCAGATCAGGGGGCAGTTGTAGAATTCTAGCCAAGGGTACAAGCGCATAGTTGATAAACATCGCAGAGAACTTCAATTTGAAGTAGGAGATCAGGTTCTGGCACATCTCAGGAAGGAAAGGTTCCCTAGAGGGACATATAAAAATCTAAAGATGAAGAAGATAGGACCATGTAAGATCTTGAGGAAGTTTGATGAAAACGCCTATGAGATCGAGCTGCCAGATGATGTGGGCATATCACCCATATTCAACATCTCAGACCTGTATCCTTACAGGAAGGATGACACAGAGGGATCAACAGATCAAGGGAAGATTCAGTGGGAGAAACAAATGCCTAGAGCAGAAAAACCACAGATGGAAAACATCGTTGATAAAAGGATTGGTAAGAAGACCAAGAGGAAGACCTATCCTGAATATCTGTTCAAGTGGAAGGGACACCCAATAGAATCTGTGAGTTGGGAAAGTGAAGTTGATATCCAAAAGCATGGAAAGTCGATACAGGAGTCCATGATTTTTTGTCCAAGGGGAGTATGATGCTGGAGCATCGTCAGAAGGTACGCATGGTAGGACAACTCAGCACCTGAGAGCCAATCCGAAGTCTCGAACGCTAGCCAGTACTGCAAATATTTTCAAGCAATAGAAAATAAAAGAGGAAAGATCACACGCATGGAGACAAAATGAGCACGTGTGACTTGGGAACTTAACCCTAGTCTTAATGTAACCGCAATTAGATAGCATTTAGGTTGTTTCTTTTGTATAAAGAGATATTGTGTACGCCCAAAAGAAGGGTTACGAGAATATGAGCAAGTAGGAATTTGTGAATAGTAGTTGTTGCTTTGATTTTAGCTGTAACCATTTTCTTGATTTTGAATGAATATAATAGAGGAAAATTGATCCAATGTATGGTGTGAATATTGTCTACGATTTCCCTGTTGTTGTCATTAATCTTTGCAAGAATGAATGAATCTTGCTACGAGTGCATGTAGCTTTGAAATGCTTGTATAAATTTTAAAATCACTTTTCTTCGAGATCCGGTGCAAGGTGTGCACATAGTCCACAAAGAGTGCGTTGACAGGGTCTGTTTCAACTCGTAAAGTTCAAAAGAAACAACGTAAGACTCTCTTTGCAGGAAGTGTAAAGAGACTGTAGCAAGGAGTGCACAGTCACCACAAGAACTCAAATCTTGTGTAAATATCTATTGCAAAGGGTGCACAGACCTGGAATTCGACAAAGAGTCGAAGCGACTCCGTAAAGAAGTCAAAGGTCGAGAGCGGAAGAATGTCAGGAAGGCGAGAAAGAATTCTTTTCAAGAACCTTTGGATCTGAGTTTGACGAAATTCCCAGAAAAGCCAGAAGTTTTTGGGAGATCGAAATATTTGGAGAGATCAATCTCTGGAGGGGTAGCACTTTCCAAGAAGCGCAAATGAGATCCAAGAAATGGAGTCGCATGAAGGATAAAGATCGAAGTATTTAGATCCTTTTAAAGATATTTTAAGTCTGAAGAAATATTTAGCTTAGAGGGAAGATATGGACCATCCGATCAGCGTCCAGACAATGAGGAGTGAGTAAAGAGGAGGAAATATCTCCATCGTTCAATCTAAGCGCAAATAGATCATGGTCGTCTTATCAAGGTAAAGTGCACTAACATTAAAACTTTGAAGGTACATAAGAGGAACAAGGTCAAGAAATTCTAAAATCATCGGAACCGTTTGTTTTCAAGGAGGACATGTGGTGAGAGATCAACATTTCGTTGACTCACAGGGTGGAAAGGTCAAAGAAAAAAATTGTGAGAATTCACGAATCACAAAATCGCGAAAAATATCACAATCATTGATCGAAGGAGGGATTTGGACTGTAGATTTGGTTTTTTCAGGACTTCGCAACTCGGGATATCAGAGGTAAGAGTTATGGTAACTCGTGAAACCCGAAACCATGAAGATTTGATCTACGCCATCGATTCAAGAAGAGATCTAGACCGTTAAGTGTCTAGGGAGACGACTTGTGAAGTGTGAACTCACGAGACGCAAAATCGTGAAACGCTCGAGAGGTTGTCCCACGGTCATAGCGAAGGGTCACATCGGTGAAGGAGAATAGAGGGGCTAGCATGAGCTAGGTTCCTGTCAGGAGAGTCAGAGTGACTCGCATGTAAAGACCTGATACGTGAAGTCGTGATGCACCTTTCAATTAGGCAGTTGGTCACAGCCTTGGCCACATAAAGGGAGGGGCTTAACCAAGAGAGCTAGCGCCTATATATGTTGAAGCTTAAAGGCACTAAGGAGAAGTTTGTGGGTTCCATATAACTTGTGATTTAAGGGAAAGAGGGAATGTTAAGTGGAATTGAGGTTCTTGAGGGGCCGAAGAGTCAGTCAGACTCAGTTTATTGATCGATCGTAGACCGAGAGGTCACACAGCCCTTAGGATAGAAGGGGGGTCTGCATAAGTATGTAAAGGAATATCTAACATCAATGCCATTTTACGAAAGCCATCAGTGTATTATTGCACTATTTGTCCTTTTCTTAGTTTAAGATCTTTCCATTCAATTAAATCTTTCTCTTTATAACCCAAAGGACAGAATTGCTTTCTAAGTGTAGAAATAAAAAATTTCCATGATGCAAATACACTACCCACTTGTTGTGTGCCATTTGGCAACTTGTTTTGCCACCAGATGAGTGTTGTGCCTGCAAGTCTAAGTGATGCCAATTTGATCTGAGTTGCCTCATCCTTGATTTGTTGCACACGGCAATAAACCTCCATCTTCCTGACCCAATTATCAATACCCTCTGCATTGACTTCACCATCATACATGGGTAATTCAAATTTTACATCAAGCTTAAGTAAAGGCATTTCTTGTTTATGTTTATGGACATGTTTTCTTGCGGTGCTTTTAGAACTTGAACTTGAAGAAGGAGGAGAAAAAGATGACGGAGAAGAAGGAGGTGAAGGAGATATTTGAGGAGGATCCCCTCCTTATTCACTTTTTACCTTTGAATATTCACCTAGATTCAGTCTCTTCTGTTCCAAGTAATCATCATACAAAACCTTGATCATCTCTGACATGGCGAAGAAATTTTTTCGAAACTCTTTCTCATACTGAGAAAGTCCCTCTTCTGATGCCATCTTCTCGCTTTGAGAAGCTCTCTTTCTCAATCCAATCAATGGATTCTCTTCAACAAGATTTCCTTCACCACGATTCAACTTTTCCCTGGTAATCATGCAAACTCAAAAACCAAACGTCAACTAGCTCTGATACCACTTGATCCGAAAAGATATTTTAAACAACAATGGTTGAGTTATATTGCATGAGTTAAATTACCATTTATGAAACTAATGAAATAGGAAACATATCATCCATTTATAATTTTACATATATGAACATAAGCATGAAGAAAAAAAACCATAAACACCAATGTGATAACGGAGTTTGGCAATCTCGCCTATGTCTCTGGGCCTTTGTCTCAATGGGTGAGGATTTCTTATTTTTGTTCAAAGATTTAAAAGAACATCATAACAGTGAAAAAAAGGTTACAAACTGATCTTTTCTTGTTCTACCATATCTCTAGAACCCAACAAAACTGACGGCACTGAAATCGAATGAATGGAGCTCCCAGAAATGGCCCGCAAATGTGCTCTCCACAATGGCTTCCCTGCATGAAAATGGATTTGGCTTGACAAAACTTCATCATGTACCTATTATGAACCTCCTTCATGGCTTCAAGAACCTATGATTTATATATATTATACGTGGGTAACAATCTCCCAACTTCTCCCCAATATCTGGCCTCAAAAAGGGCCCAATATCCCCCAAAAATGACCAAAATCTCTAAAACTGCTGAGAAAATCCAATTAAAATCACTATTATAAAGTAATAAACCCACTTTTTGCAAACATTAAGGGTGCAGTCCCCTTTCTTAGGTCTCTTGGTCACCTGTGTGTATCCAATTGTCCAAGAGCTAGGTTGTTGGTGCATTATCCCCCTAGATTTTCGCTCCTGGTCTCGTGGCATGGCCATATGGCTCAACGCTTATGCACCCACATGCCCTAACAACAGTTCTAGACCCAATCTTTAAGCCTATGGTTATTCCCCTTTGTTGGCAGGCTAGCCCAATCGACCGGGGCTAACCCCTATTCTCCTATGCCACGAATAGAGTCTGGGTCATATGTTGAGTGTATATGTGGTTGTCGACAGGGGTGATTTTAAGAACCCCCCCTAAATTTATATGTATAATAAATGGGCGAATCCCCATGATACATAGGAAAAATTGAGGGCTATTTTATCAATAATATAAAATGTATATATAATTTTTTGGCGAATATTTTAGTCACAGTCCCCTTTCTTAGGTCTCTTGGTCACCTGTGTGTATCCAATTGTCCAAGAGCTAGGTTGTTGGTGCATTATCCCCCTAGATTTTCGCTCCTGGTCTCGTGGCATGGCCATATGGCTCAACGCTTATGCACCCACATGCCCTAACAACAGTTCTAGACCCAATCTTTAAGCCTATGGTTATTCCCCTTTGTTGGCAGGCTAGCCCAATCGACCGAGGCTAACCCCTATTCTATGCCAATTTTAATGAATAGAGTCTGGGTCATATGTTGAGTGTATATGTGGTTGTCGACAGGGTGATTTTAAGAACTCCCCTAAATTTATATGTATAATAAAAAAAAAAAAAAAAAAAAAAAAAAAAAAAAATTGAGGGCTATTTTATCAATAATATAAATGTATATATAATTTTGGCTAATATTTTAGTCAATTATATAATCTTGTAAATATTCGAATATTTTATCAATTATAAAATCTTGTAAAATATTGGCGACCTTTCATCAATTATAAAATCTTGTAAAATATTGGCGAAAGTGGTGTTGGGTAAACAAATGGACTTCACACAACATTTTACCACATCTACCACAAGAAGCTGGACTGTAAATTGACAAAGAGCATTTTGTATGGCCAACTGGTAAAATGTGTTTCAATCTACAAATGGAGTTCATAAAACATTTCAACATTGCCAGGTTTCACCAATAATTTCTTTGATCTTCATCTCGCTATTCCTCATACAAGCATGGGTCCTCCAACCATTCTTCTAGGATAACTCAATCCATAAAGCCGCCTTCCCGCGGAGGGCTTTCACCATAAGGGGACCACTTTGGAGTTCATCCATTTGTACACCTTTTATCAATCATGATAAGACACAACAGAGCATGTCCTCCAACCATTCTTCTTCTAGGATAACTCAATCCATAAAGCCGCCTTCCCGTGGAGGGCTTTCACCATAAGGGGATCTCACTTTGGAGTTCATCCATTTGTTTACCTTTTGCATCTATTGGTTTCCACTTGGACATATAAATATTCTCATCAAGGAAATCATATCAATCAATTACTTGACATCAACCAATGACATCAATCAAACCAAACCATTTACATCAATGACATATGATCAACAATTCCTAAGTAATCAAACCATTGGAATCAAAGACAAACCATTAAGTATCACGACAACATGATCCAACAACTACAATAAAGTCAACCAACATCAACATTCACTACATCTACTACAATAAAGTCAACCAACATTTCAATACATCTATTATAGTTCTACAAATAATAGTTTTCATAGGCCAATTAAACAAAGGTGTTTCCATCTACAAATGGGCTTATCACAACATTCCACATATCTATGGGCCAATTAAACAACAAGTGTTTCAATCTACAAATGGACTTCACATAACATTTTACCACATCTACTACAATAGCAACTAAAAATTAACAAAGAGCATTTCATAGGCTACTAAACAATTGCATAGGCCCCACTAAAAATGTGCTTCACCTTACAAATGGACTTCACGATGCCTTTCACCACATCTACTATATAATCCAATCAAATAACAAGTTTTTCAATCTACAAATGGACTTCATAAAACATTTCACCGCATTTGTTGTAGTAAAATCGACCAAAATTGACACTCAGCATTTTTCACACAACATTTCACCATGTCTGTTATAGTTCACTACGCCTGCTATAGCAAAGTCACCAAAATTGGACAGGTGTTTCGATCTACAAATCTACCCTCATATATATCGGATTAGATCAAATGTTGTGGTATATCACTTTCCCAATTCTCATCTTGGTGCTCATTTTCTTCACTCTGAACAAGACCCTCTCCTGATGGATTATCATTATGAGCCTCCAAAGAATTATGTTCCGTATCAAGTTCATTAGAAACTTTGTTATTATATTGTTTTCTCCCCTTCTATCACACCGACGCCAAAAGAGCTAGTGCTCTTTCATATATGGAAAAATTGAAATGTCATACTTTGTTACATAAAATCTTAAACATATATCCATATGTTTATCAAGCTTGTTCTTCATCTTTGACTTCAAAAATGGCTGCACTAAACATTCTCTCTCATCCTCCACTAATCCCAAAATCATGGTTTGACACAAATCCGCTTATTTGAAATATTCGGATATGTTTTCCTGTAAGTATTGAATAGCACCTAAAATAGTCCATAATCTTGTTATTGCACCATATCTAGAGGATTCTCCAAAGCGCTGAAATTCGATTCCACATTGTTTCAACAAAAGCATAGGGCTTGTTGAAACAATTTTGATTGATCCAAAATACCTTCAACTTGTTCTCTCCATGTACCGGCCTCTTGCAAAAGTGGTCCACTAAGCATTTAATTTGCCACAAAGTCACGTTTTAAAGTAGGTTGACATTTTAACTTGTTCCAATATTCAAGGTACACCATGCATATACCTAAATAATTCATCTCGAGGGAATTGTTTTCTTATCTCCGATGACAATGACTTTGAAATTTCTATAAAGTTGCGTCTCACTGAAATGAAAACATTATCGAATAGGTCTCTTGACACATCTTTGGTGGTTCGTCTTGTCTTATCAATATAATGAAAAGGAACCATATACCCACGCATTTCCATACATAGTATCTCTTTTTCATCAAACTTCAAATACTTTTCAATATTTTCTATATCAATGATCGTGAGTCCAATTTGTAAAACCGTGGACTCAAAGGAAAGAATCGCATCTATACAAATTATCCAATGAAAGGCATGCAAATTTTTCTTGCATTTGTGTATTTTTCAATATACACAGCGACTCTTGAGTATACTTTCACGAGGACATTCATTCCATCTAGCATAGGAAGAATTCCAACCAATGTTAATAATGTCTCAGAGCAATGCTTAGTCTAAAGAGAAGATCTTGAGCTTTATCTATACTGAAGCGATGTTCATACATCACCCCTACCAAGGACCTGGCATCACTAAATAATCTTGAGCTGGTCCATCAATGAGATCCATCTTGTATCAACATCCTTTAATAGCTTGTTTCAATTTGTAACACCATCAAAAAAAAATTTAAACTCTGAAAAATCGTTTGGGACTACGAGAAAAAATATGCATAAGCCTCTCGTGACAAGATCTTTCAAATTTTGAAACCAATGGAAACTTTGTTACTATTTTAAATGCAAGATTCATCCTATATGAGCCATACAATGAATACTAAACATATACAATGAAGCTGATATTTGTAGTCTAACCAACACAAAGGCCATTCCTTTGTCCTTGCATTATCGATTCTCCATCCGCTCCAACACATACCAACTTTTTATCATTAAAGGCATTCCATACCACCACTTTCCTTCAAACTATTATTAACAAGTTCATAACATTTTCAGTCAGAGAAATTCTCCATCATTTTATGAACCCCAAGTAGATAAGAATGCCTAATATGGTCATTAACTATATAAATACTCATGCAAATCCATGAAGTGTTATCAATAGCCGTAACCTCATCCAAAGACAATGACACAAACCTAGCACTTGCAATCTTCTTTTTCATATCATCCTTTTCTACTTGAGCTAGATATTTTGCCCATTCCCAACCACTCATCAAAGACCAATGAGAAGATGGAAAGTTTGGCATTTGAAGAAAAGATAGATATTTCATGTAATCCGATAATCTGGCCATAGGACTCCTTTTAGATAAGATGTGAAATACAGTGCTTAATTGTATTGTCTTGATAACAAATTTCTTTCCATCGCTACTTTCGAATAGAGATGGGATGGTTCCTCCACCTGCCTCTAGTTTTTGCTTGCTTATTAAATATGCATTATTAATGATATTGTACATGCTTCGACATTCCTCATAATATTTCCATCTGACAATAGATTTCTGCTTGCCATCTATAATTTTTTTTCATACACCTTCCTGCATGCTTCTCAATTGTATTTAACTTCATCTGTAATTTGATTGGCGTGCAAAGTTTCCAACTACATATATTGCATATAACCGTTGGTTTATCTTTCTCATTTTGTGGAGGTAATTGATCAATAAATGGAAGACCCCAACCCCAATGAATATTTTTGACATTTGTACTGCTAATTTATGGTGAAAATGCATTTGTCTCACTTTGATCACCGGAGGAAAATATTTCCTTATCTATTATTTGATATTAGATGCATTCTCACAAGAGTTGAGGATCTCTTTCAGTGATAGGTTGCTCAAAAGAGCTCGAAGCATGAAGAGAATGTGGATCCTTGGATTGAAGTCTTTGAAAATATGATAATAGATCATTTTGTCTTTGATCTTTTCTTCCCATGATCGGTGTTTGACATCTCAATAAATATTCCACAATTGAAATTTCAAATTGATCTAGAAGCCAAAAGTGAAACTCGCAAGAGAAATAATATAAAATTAGTAAAATTCCTACCAAGTATAGAATATTCATAAGACATGTCCGGAAAAAACAAGACCATTAAACAATACAAAGAAAAGTAAAAATTCACTCTGAACGTTTGGGAATGGGGTTTGACCGGATGAGAGAAGATAGAGAAGCATTGGGGTTTGGCTGGATGAGAGAAGTCAGAAAACACTAAAAGGTGGTGTCCGAATTCATTTAGCTCAATATCAAAGAAGAAGCAACTTAATTTCAGAAACTTACAAGACAGATCCAAAACAATTCCGGACATTTTTAAGAGGAGGGATTTTAGATTCCCGATGGCACATTTTATATCAAAACCCATTGCAAAACTTTCTCTTGGGTGGGGGAAAAATTCATTTAGGTGGCTCAGATACCATCCAACAACGTTTTGTGTGACTTGCACTGGGGATGCCCTCAAGAAATATGGTTCCCGTGAGTTCTCCATAAAGGAAGGTAATCTAAAAGAACATTACCAAAGAAACAAAATTCCCAGGAAGGGTACTTGTAGGTCAGACAAGAGATTTTAGTGAACCAGTCAAGCCAAATAACTTAATAAAATCACCGTCCTTAGAAGCAGGAACGGTTACTGTGTCAAACTACCCAAGTAGCATTATATTGCTTGCATTCAGAAGGGAAAAATAATTTTGAAGAGCTACGGTTTTTTTGCCCCATAAGTCGTTCATTAAATTGTAGAATGTGAGAATTATGAGTAAAGCTGATAGTGGACTGGACCTAACCTATTGGTGTTTAAAATATAAAATCAAAACTAGTGTTCCCCGCTAGGTTCCGATCCAATAAAATCATTATTTTCTTGCAATATGCCATGTGCCAACCCATGAAATAGCACAGAGTTTTCATAAAAAATGAAGAAAAATAAGGAAAAATGAAAATGGAAGAAAAATAAGAAGCTATGAAGGAAGCTGCTCACAAGATTTTGTTGTAGTGATAACACATTTGTTGTCATAGTTGTTGCCGAAAACTTTTATAAAATTGTTATGCAACTAATCATTCTTCAACAAATTTTTAATTCATTGTCATAGTTATTGCATAAACTTTTTATCAGACTGTGATGTTGCTGATCATTCTTCAAATAGATTCTTTCAACAACAATTTTTCAATGGAACTATCCTTCAGAAAAAAATTCAACAATATTATTCCCGTAAAAATTTCTAACAATGTAAATATGAAATATTAATTTACAGCAGCAAAAAATCAACACCATTGTTTTATAGCACTTATTCCAACACTCTGCAGCCCTTGTTTTATAGCACTATTTTCAAACTCTGCAACACCATTTTATGATGGAAGTTATTTCAAGCACTGCTATAAATCATAAAATGGTTTCTAATCTTGTGAATGTCAATTTGAAAAATAAAATATAAAAAATAAATCCATTAAATTGAAACTTAAAATTAGCAGCCTAATGAAGCACCAAGTTGAAAACCAGTGATACACAATGTCATCATGCAAGGACACCTCAATACTCAAGACATTTGAGACCATGGATTTCAAGCCAAGTGTGAGATTTGTAATGACTCATTTAAATTTCTTTTGATGTGGTAACTAGAGAAACTTCAGTTAGTTAGAAGATATCAGGAACATGCTACAAAGACCCATATGATAACTTGGAATTTTAGGGAGGTGTGTCAAGGCCAACATGGATAATAATGTTGGACAAGGGGGTGAAATCCTTCAGTTAGGAGGTCTACTGAAGGATTGCACCCCCTTGTCCAACATTATTATCCATGTTGGCCTTGACACACCTTGAACATTGCTTATGCCACCCTATTATAATCATTTGGGTTTTATCTAGTAACTCCTTGTAAATTGACATGTATGATAGTTTTTAAGGTGTTTTGAATGGAATGAATGAGTTATTGACGATTATTATATGGAGGCACTAATGATCTATGATGCAGAGAAGCTCTTAGTGTTCAACTTTTTTATATGAAAAATTTCTACTTATAAAAAATCCCTACACCTTGTAGACTATTAAAGGTAATTGTTGAATCCTTGATCCCTGCAAAAAATCCTATTGCAACAAAATTCAACCGAACTCTACAACATGGTATTTTAGAACATATTTCAATGGCCAACTAAATAAATATATCCATTGTTTCTAGAATTTGTTTGCTAGGCTATTTTTAGTGATTAAGAGTGTTAGAGTTCTTAGGAGATTCAGTGAGAATCCCCAAGAACCCACAAACTAATTCTTCTAAATGTATAAACTTTCAATCCATTTGAGAACAGTTCAGTAATAGAAGAAATCAGAGTATAATTGTGAATTTTAGATAACAAAGATTGAGTTGTTTTATTACCTTGATCATTGTTAAATAGTGATTCAAGGTGATGGACTCGACATCTTGCTTGCTTTGGAGTAACAACCCATTCCAAACCTGCAAGTGATTGAATCCCATCATTAAATAGTAATAGTAGATTTGCTTACTGTTATTTCTTTGTGGGTGCATTTTTTAATTTCATCGCTGTAGTTTCTTTTCCACCTTTTCAGAAAAGGGGAAAAATACTAGGAGATTGCAATAACTTTTACTCTCTTTATATTTTTATGAAATTTCAAGGGAGAAGTTTCTGGGAGAGAAGCATCAAGTGGGATCCAACAACCCTTGATTTCGTTGATAAAATAATTCTCCTCCAACAAGTCCAGATTACCAGAGTTCGCAAATACAAGTTCAGATCAGGTGCACCATTTTAGAATTCACGTTTGTCTGTTCATGGGTGGGATATTATACATATTTTAAAAACTCATGCATAACATGAAAAATGTAACAAACCCACACCCTACACTCAAAATCGCCAGTATTCTTCACTCATGTCAACAATCCCCTGGTCTTGCTTCCAAAAGGCAAAGCAAAATATCAAGATTACGTTCTGCTACTGCATAGGAATCTGTGTGGTCAAGGCTCTTGCCAATACCTGTCTACTATATAATATGGTCTATAGTGAACCACATTGGTAAAAGCTAATCTCACAGAACCAACAGAAAACCCTGTAGCAAGAAAGGAAGGGCCCTTCAACTGCAGCAAAAGATAAGACAATGATGACACAAGCTGTTCAGCTCATAACTCTCAACACCCAACCTAAGATATCCATTCATAGCAACACTGGTTCATGCATCTTGAGTGCAAGTTACAACAAGACCTCCAGCTATGCCAGTGAATTCCTATGCTGAATAATCCTTCTTGATAGTTACAACCAAGGTCCAAAGATGGTATGAGCAAATAGAGCAACCAAAATTCAAGAGGAAGTTCAGAAACCCCTCTTTTCACAATAAAGCCCCACACTAACGTATATTTGGCATTGGCAAACCGGTGGAAGATGGAGAAGAATAGTTATTGCATCATTTACATACAACTTTTACCTAAGTGGAATAAAACACAGTAATTCTGCTTCAGCAGGCCTCCCCAAGAGCAACAACTTTTAGAGCCATACCGCAGATTGTTCCTATGACGGTAAATACAGTGTCATCTAACACTAGGCAGCATTTGCAGTGTGAATATCCATTGCAAGGAGTAGAGAAGTTTAAGATTCCAGCTTGCACCACATGCCAGTTTTCTTTTTCTACCTCCAATGACAACCGATTGGAGGCCCTAAACTACATGAATATGCTTCACACCCCTTCAATGGCAGGTTTTGGTGGGCAGTAGCTAATAAAAAATGAAGGTAATCTGTCTCTTGGCAACAATTGTCAAGAGATTGGGGAAAAAA
Organism: Picea sitchensis; assembly: GCA_010110895.2. Classification (NCBI taxonomy): domain Eukaryota; kingdom Viridiplantae; phylum Streptophyta; class Pinopsida; order Pinales; family Pinaceae; genus Picea; species Picea sitchensis. The sequence continues at coordinate 82,363 of SNQJ01S0053415.1, read as the reverse complement.
GGAAATTAGTTTCCCAAATGAAACCAGTAGTGCATACAACAACACGGTCAGCAGAACATATGAGCAAGGGCTTTTGGAAGCTATGGATGGTGCAAAAAATGATGGGCACTGTCATAAAAAAGAAACAACTTAAGCTGATTAAGTCACCAAACGACAAAACTGAAAATTTGAAGTTAGTGAATGGCTTTTCAGGTTTACAAAGTCTGAACCGAGTTGGCAAGCTTGGAAACTTTGCAAAGTCTTTGAGTCTGAAGTTGAATTCAAACGATGCAAGAAATACATCAGTTAGTTTGGTTCCATATTCCACAAAGTCCAACATGCAAGGATATAGTCATTCAGAGCCAGGAAAGACTTCTGATTTGGCTTTGGCATTGGATGCAACAATAGCTAAGGTTTTGATAAAACAATCAACAATGGGAAATATTGAAGGACATAATCTAGATGGTCAATCTTGTGCCTTGGGGATAAAACCTCACTTTTCCTGTATATGCTCCTATGCCAGCAGCTGTAGGTACCTTTTCATCAGGTGGCCCTACATTTCCTCAGAATACCATGCAGCAAGGAAGTTATAGAGATTCTCACATCACAAAAATTGACATGTACTTTTTCAAGAACCATTTTCGTCAATCTATTTAAAATGCAATCTCTATCAAAGTTCAAGGAGACTCTGCTGATTTTGCGGTAGCACTCTATGTTGATGACCTAGTCATGACTCATAACGGGAACAATAATCAGCTAATAGAAGAATTAAGTAAGATCTGATGAAGACATTTGAAATAGAAGATCTTGGTCCAATCCACTACCGCCTTCGAGTAAAAGTATGACAGAGCCTTGGTAGAATCGGGTTCAATCTAACCCTGGTGGATGGCTTAGTTTTAACACTCTGTCAACCTCAGTAATGAATTAATGCCCTGCTAACATACATCTTTCAATTGTATATTTCTTCATATGATAAAATGAGCTTCTAAGCTTTGTATGTTATTGCGTTTCCCTTGTCTAAATCATGTCATCTCTCTATGGAGAGACTCGCCCAATCCTCCGAGGACATGCTACGCTGTTAATGAGGTCAATTTGCTGCTATTTTGTGATATCTCATAGTTAACTGAGCCCGGGCAGTTTGTCCTAGGCATTTAAACAAGGCCATGTGCAACCGTTGGGCCATTTTGGTGGGAGAAAAACATCTCTAAGCCAAAAAGGGATCCAGAAATCACCTTGGATATTCCAATGGTTGGATTTCCAAAATAGATCTAAACTTAAAATATCTACAGTGAGCCTATGCTCAACTGTGCAATTATCTTTTGAATTTTTAATGCTTTAATAGAGATAAAACACATCATTTGGATTCTTTAACAACTTCAACATATGAAATAGATTACAATAGCAAAGCCACACGATGAAACAAAAATTTTTACTCTGGAAACTCATACGGGAAAACCATAGTTTAATGGAGGATTGTGCCTTCCATCTTCTTATATTATGGAGATTACTTTACAGATTACAAAGATATTGAAGTTTACTGCAAGCTATGAGGCACTATGGTCTTAGACAATTCTCTACAATATTCTTATGTCTACAAGACTATGACTATCTCCTTGATATCTCGCCGTACTATGAAACAGTTGAACAGCCTAATGAAAAGTGGAACCCTTTTCTCTACCGCTAGGGTTTTGATACGTAATTCAAGATTAGGCTTAGGCTTTTTGAAACCTCTTGGAGCTCTCATAAATCAAGTGTAAGCTCTTCCGATAAAGAATCGGGTTCAATCTAACCCTTGTGGATGGCTTAAGTTTTAACACTCTGCCAACCTCAGTAATGAATTAATGCCCTGCTAACATACATCTTTCAATTGTATATTTCTTCAGATGATAAATGAGCTTCTAAGCTTTGTATGTTATTGCGTTTCCCTTGTCTAAATCATGTCATCTCTCTCCATAGAGACTCGGGTTCAATCACTCCGAGGACATGTTGCCATGTTAATGAGGTCAATTTGCTGTTATTTTGTGATATCTCAAAGTTAACTGAGCCTGGGCAGTTTGTCCTAGGCATTAAACAAGGCCATGTGCAACTGTGGGCCATTTTGGTGGAGAAAAAAAAATATCTCTAAGCCAAAAGGGATCTGTAAATCACCTTCGATATTCCAATGGTTGGCTTTCCAAAATAGATCTAAACTTAAAATATCTACAATGAGCCTATGCTCAATCGGTAAATTGTCTTTTGAATTTTAATGCTTTAATAGAGATAAAACATATCATTTGGATTCTTTAACAACTGTAACATATGAAATAGATTACAATAGCAAAGCCACACGATGAAACACAAATCTTTACTCTGGAAACTCATACGGGAAAAACCAGAGTTTAATGGAGGATTGTGCCTTCCATCTTCTTATATTATGGAGATTACTATACAGATTACAAAGATATTGAAGTTTACCGCAAAGCTATGAGGCACTATGGTCTTAGACAATTGTCTACAATATGCTTATGTCTATCAACACTATGACTATCTCTTGGATATCTCTTCTCGTACTATGAAACAGTGAACATCTAATGAAAAAGTGAACCCTTTTCTATACTGTTAGGTTTTTGATAGCCATAATTAAGATTAGGTTTAGGCTTTTGAAACCCTCTTGAGCCTCTCTTCATAAATCATGTAAGCCTTCCATAAAGAATCGGGTTCAATCTAACCCCGGTGGATGGCTTAAGTTTTAACACTCTGCCAACCTCAGTAATGAATTAATGCCCTGTTAACATACATCTTTCAATTGTATATTTCTTCAGATGATAAAATGAGCTTCTAAGCTTCTAAGTTAAACTACGACTAATAAATATCCCTAAACAAGTAGATTACTAAAAGTGCAATAATGTTTTAGTGAATACTAGCTTGCAAAACCTAAGTAGATTACTAAAAGTGCAATAAAAGATGGAGTAGTTAGAGAGAATATACCAAGAAAGTAAAGCTCCAATCATGAAACTCAAGTCTAATAATATAAAGTTGCAACCCTTAGTGTTTGAACAACCAATGATTTAGAAAAGGAAAAATTTTACTTTTCAACATGAACAATTTTTTTTGGTGAGATATGACCCTTTGTGCTATCCCCTCTCGTTTTTATGATTTTATGTTAATGGACCCCTATGTATTAGTGTGGTTTTATTGAAGCCAAGTCAAACTCAGTGTGCTAAGCATTATAGATAACTAGGGTCAACAAGCTAATTCCCTCAAGATGAACCCAAAGGTTCATATAGCAAGTATACAGTAAGGAGACATAGCTGGTATTCTCTTCAAATCATATTTTTGTATGATGAAGTAAATTGATATGATCCCTTTTTAACTAAATAAAATGGTGTGCTTCAATATTTGTAGATAGATGCTCATTCATGAATTTAGCTAAGGTCAGAATAATTCTCCTATTGTATACAAATTCTAGTTTTACTAGCTTATGATATTACAGGACCTGTAAGCAACTTGTGACACTTAAATAAAGTTTAAATGCAGGCAAAATGGTGAAGAGAATAAAGGCGTTGGCATGATGAGAATTTAACTCTTCTAACTTGAGCCTAATGTGTATAAACCCTTGGCAGATGTTCAGTGTGAAACCCAAGAGTTGATGAGCCCAATTCCAAATGAACAAATATCTAGAATGTGCCCAACAATGTAAGAATATATTGGAGCTTCCCAAAACATGCAGGTTGTGACCGGGATGCCTGTTATTGCCACTAGAGATAACCTGGTGGGCATCAAAGCTAAACAGGGGAAGATCAAGATTGATTAAAACAAGTTAACATCGAGAAAGTGTTGACACCACTTGAAAACTACTCTGGTGACATGTTTAGAGTATTTGACACTCTATACTGAAGTCCAAAGTTTAATAGTCACCTTATGTTTAGTGACTTATATAAAGTCACATTAAGTCACATTAGTTATAATAATGAAATGTCATGGATCAGAGTCGTTTGGTGGGATAGGTATTATAAACCATTGCATGAATGAAATATAAAGTGCTATTCCATATTGTATGAACTGATCCATTTATGATAAAAGTTCATATTCCACATCTGAATTCATTTTTCAACAGACACCAGTCTCATGCACTTTTGTGGCCTCCTTTTCTCTTGGTGTTACTTGTCAACCTCATGGGATAAATGGATATGCAACTTATAAAAGTAAGAATGAAATTGAAGATGATAAAATCCGACCTTCAACAGGTGCACGATAATAAACACCAACCATGCACTTCAGAAGCTACTTTTAACATGAAAGATTGTCAAAATTCATAACAGCAATTTGGGTCAAACAAAAACACAACCAAAGACTAAGTTTAATAATAAAATTGTCTAATAGACAAATATGGTACAAATGCACAACAAAGTGAGGAAAAAAATAGACAGATACTGGCAACTATCAACTAGTGATAACTTATCCAGTTGCTATGGACTCATGTCACTAACTTGACATGAAACCAAAAATTTAAGTGTATCTACCCACAATGAGAAACCGGGTCATCTATCACACAGAAAAAGGTCAAGCTTGTCACAGGTCTCTCAGAGATTCATATTAACATGTAGTTGACACTCAGTTTTAGTTAGAGAATTTCAGTTTTATGGCTAATGAATGTACCCCAAGCACAAGCCCTCACAATAGAAATGCATTGATCTTATGCAGGCCCCTCTACACATAGCATAATTTAGAAAGAACTTGCATTGGAGTACAACTATACGTAAAGACTACTTCCAATACCATATTCTTGCTAAGATCCAACATTCCGAGCTGCAAAGTGGCTCATACTAAAACTTCGAACACTCAAGGGTTGAGGTATTAGGTGAGATCACAGACTCATTATTTCAATACATCTACAACAGCGAATTAAAATACAACTACAACAACCATTCAAAGTACATCTACAACAACGAATCAATAAGTTGGAAACCTATACTGTGGTCGAAAGCCTTAGCTGAGCCTCTCATGAGCGTATCCACTCCTACTCCTCCTCTCATGGTCCTCATGAGCTGGTATTGGATTAACAAAATATGGGAATGCATTTCAGATACCGATTCCCATATAATTTATACTATGTGGGAGGGCCAAAAATCTCCAGTGCCCACTGCCCATACCAAAATCGGGGGCGAAATTAAAGCATAAAGCCCGATTTTACTGCCCATATCACAAAATCAAGGGCGAAATTAAACCATATATCCCGATTTTACTGCCCTTACCACAAAATCGGGGGCGAAATTTGGCTAATGGAAGCTTTTTCCCCCAAATTTCGGGGGCTAAATATAATTTGTTTCCCTCTATCCCTCCTAAAAACATGGGCTAACCTTGTACACGATTTTTACCTTAAAATAAATTACGGGCTAATAAAATAAGTTTTAAAAAATCACTTTAATACAAAAAATTCGCCCAATAAAAAATTGGAAGCCCCTAAATTTCGCCCATGGGCGAAATTTCGCCCCTAAAATCATCTATGGTTGTCGATCCGAGGGATATACCCATATACTCGCGCCAAACCATAGTAGAGGTCCATTCCTATGGTATGTGGTCACATGTACATGGTTCAATGGATGTGTCAAGGGTTTAACCGCATGGATATGTGGTAACTTGTTGCGACCGGGGCTGGGGGATAGGCCCCAACCCTATTATCCTCCCGAACCATATTGCAAACATAAATATATATGGTGCCCTTTACGGTTAAGTTCCACCAGGTAGGCGGGCTGGTAGCCCAGCCTACACAAAATCTTGGCACCTAAAGAGGTCACAGGTTCGAACCCGGTGAACCCAAACAATTTTGCTATAAACATTAACCAATGAATGGGTGCCACGTGGCACCGTACCATACGCCAACAATACTTCCATGTGTCAGCTCTCTATTCATCCACATCTTCCAGCCATGTGTCTGCCACATCACATGCCACTGTACCTTCCATGTGTTGTATGGACGTGCCACATGTCGTACAGTCGTTCCACATGTTGTACGGATGTGCCATGTGTCGTATAGTCATGCCATGTGTCACCCTTGTAGTGGTGACATGTATCACTTTTTGATTGGTCCACCTGTACCTATCCTCATCAGCTTCCAATGTACCTTTCCACATCATTTGTACGTTCGTACGTTCTATACAGTCAGTTTCCACGTGGCATTGTATAGATTGTACAGTCAGCATTTTTTTTGCTTGTTTGGCCAAATGAACAAACTGTGATATCTTGGTCATACGACGTCTGTTTGAGCCCAATCAAGTTGCGTTGGGTTTGAGAATTTTATCAACAAGGCCTATGCACACATTTGTTTTGAATCTATTCTGAGCAATTTGATTTTTAGGCCTTCCTGGACCCATTTTGGTCCCGAGATCCAATTTTGGATCAACAAAGGACCTTCCAAGGGTATCCTTGGTCTCTTGATGGGGATATTTAGCATTATGATTTTTTGAACATACAGTATTATTCTCTCAAACTTGGATATGGTCAAGGGAAAAACCCAAAGAGTTAGGCTATAACAAAATCTTTTAGGATTTTGGGGCCAAGAACGACACTTTAAACAACCACAAATGACCTATCGAGGGCATGATTTTCCTTTAACTAAGTATATAAATGCCACTATCATTTGTGAGAATTGGTTATGGGACTCGGGGTCTTGGACATGACTAGGGGAGGAAACATGAATGTTAGAACCTAAAATAACCTTCTAGCCATCTAGGACCAAGAAGGATTCCTAAAACAACCACACACGACCTCTTAAGGGTATCGTTGGCATATTATTGTGGAAGTTGGTGCCATTAGGTGGTTTTTATTAGTAGGTATGTATACTAGTTCCATAGAAATGATCTAGGGAAGAAGTCCATTCCTAAGATCCTAAAGAAAAAATCAAGGCATCAAAATCCATGAGCAATGCCTTAAATCACCGCACATTACCTCTAGAGGGTATCCTTGGCCTCTGAGAAATATTTTAGTGCCCTCACAAGTTTTTGATCATTAGTTATGGGTCTCAAGGCCTTGATATCATTGAGGATGAAACCCAAGCCTTATTTGAAGTAATCCTTTATCCCCAACCCCATCCACTGTTTGGATCCTACCTCTACCTACATCCCATCTACTCCTGGGACACTAATTCCCTCTTCCATTGGGTCGTTACCCTAACCAGAAAATGACCAAAATAGAATATAAAGAGATAGATAAGTAACTCCACACCTTGATAAAGATATAAGAATAAATGTGAAGCCTCTTCAAGGGGGAACCCTCCTTTTACAATAGAACAAATGTACAAGATGAGATGCTCCTAAAAATAAGTCATTTTGTTATATATATAGGAGACCAAGGGTACTATTACAATTAAAAGGTATAGCCGACAACACTAATATAAAAATAGAAATAAAACAACTCAATATCTAGGGATTTTCATGGGGATTTTTCTAGGGACTTAACATGCCCCTCCCCTTCAAACAAGTGTTTCCCTCAACACTTGATTAACTGCAGATGTTTCTACATGAAGAACTTACGTTCCCATGTTGTTTCTTATATTGGTAGATTCTTCCACTTAATGAGGTACTCAGTAATTGATCCATTTTTCAACTTCATAACCCTTGTTTTAGGGAATGTTTCTAGTTCTAATATGATTTTCCCTTCTTCATTGATATATGGTAAAATAGTTTGAACTAGGATCTTGTCATTAATTACCTTCTTTAAGCAAGAAACATGGAAGATTGGATGTACATGTGAATATGGAGGTAAATCCAATTTGAAATCCATACTTTCAATCCTTTGCAACACCTTATACAGACCATAATACTTGGGTGCTAATTTATTGTCCTTTTTTTTCTTGAGGGAAATCTATTTTTATGGTTGTAACTTCATAAATACCCAATCCCCAACTTCAAATTCCCTTTCATTGTGATGTTGATATGCTTGTTGTTTCATCTTATTTTTTGTTGTAACCAAGTGGTCCTTCAATAGTTTCAGAACCTCTTGTTGGTGCTCTATGTGGTCATCCACTGCTTGAACCTTCCCTTTCCCTTTCAAGGGTGATGTGATGGATGGAGGATGATATCCATAAAGTTCCATAAATGGGGACAATTTTTATGAAGTGTGGAAGGATGTGTTGTATGACCATTTTGTGAAGGGAAACAGATTGACCCATTGTGTTTGTTTATTATATGCAAAGAAACAAATATACCATTCTATCCATTTACTCACAATATTAGTTTTCCCATCAGATTGAGGATGGTAGGAGGAGTAATGATCCAATTGAGTACCCAAACAAGAAAATAATTTAGTCCAAAATTTTCTAGTGAAAATTGGATCTTTGTCACTTACAACGATCTTAGGGATTCCATGTATCTTGTGAACTATTCCATGAATTTTATGGCTACTTTAATTTATTTAAAAGTTAGAGAAAGGTAGCAAAAATGGGCATACTTTGTGAGTCAATCCATTACTACCATGATGGCATTCTTTCCTTTGGACTTGGGTAGACCTATAATAAAATCTATTGAAACCTCTTCCTAACGTTGACTTGGTATAACTAACGGTTGTACGAGACTTAGGGTCTTGATTATCTCTTCCTTATTCTATTGGAAAACCACACATTAAGCCACAAACTTTTTCACGTCAATTTTAAGACCGTACCAAAAAAATTCCTTCTTGATCCTATGGTAAGTTTTCAAGAACCCTGAATGTCCTACTATAGGAGAAGTGTGCAATTCCAAAAGGACCTTTTGTTTGAGTTGGGAATTATTGCACAAATATAAGTGATCTCGATACCATATTTAATCATTCTTCCACACAAATTTATCTAATACACTTGGATCCTCATGTATTTATTGAATGATATTGCATACATTTTTACCTTTGTTCCATTGTATCCTTTATTCTTCCACCCTAACCCTTTTTTTCTTCTTCTTTCCTTGAAATTGTATCAGCCACCATATTTTGTTTTCTTTTTTTGTAGATAATTTCAAATTCATAACTTAGCATATTTATAACCCATTTTTGTTTCTCTTCTAAAGATAATCAGTGTTCCAAGAAGTACTTCAAACTATCATGATTTGTTTTTACCTTGAAATGTCTTCCTATTAGGTAAGGGAACCATTTCTTAACTGCATGTAATATGGACAACATTTTCTTTTCATAAATGATTTTGAGTAATTTATTTCCTTTAAGATAACTACTTTCAAAGGCAACGAGCCTTCCTTATTACATTAAAACTACATCAATTCCTTGTCTTGAGAAATCAAATTTCACGATAAAGGTCTTTGGGAATTCAGGTGTGGCTAGGATAGGAGTCATACACATATCCTCCTTGAGCTTTTCAAAAGATTGTGTTTCTTATTGAGTTCAATAAAATGATTCCTTTTTAAATAGTGATGTTCGAGGTGCTTCTATTTGACCATAATTCTTGACAAACTTGCAATAATATCCCATCAATCCATCATCGCTTTAATTTTGTTAGGGTCCACTTTGAAATCTTCATGAGATACGATATGACCCATATATTCCACTTCTTGAACCCCAAAGGAACACTTGTAAGTATTTACATATAGTTGTTTATCTTCCAATAGTTTTAACATCATGGCAACATGTTGTACATGCTCTTCCCATGATTTGTTGTAGATTAGTATATCATCAAAAAATACTAACACAAATTTTCTAAGGGTTGGAAAATAGAATTCAATAAGATTTGAAATTTTGAAGGTGCGTTAGTAAGGACAAATGGCATCACCAAAAAATCATAATGATCTTCATGTGTTCTAAAGGTTGTTTTGGGAATGTCTTCTTGTCTCATTCTGATGTAATGATATCCAAAGTAGAGATCCAACTTAGTAAAAAAATTGCACCTTGAAATTCATCTAATAATTCATCAATTATAGAAATAGGAAACTTATCTTTAATGGTCATTTTGATGAAGTGTCTATAATATGAACACGTACACCATGAGCCATCCTTTTTGTAACCATCACCATTACTAGTGAAGAGAAATAACTTTGACTAGGTTGAATGACGCCGACCTCTAACATTTCTTGAATCATATGTTCAATCTCACTCTTTTTTGCATATGGGTACCTTTGAGGCCTAATGTTAGATGGTACACTTCCTGGTTATAAATGAATATAAAGGTCATGATATCTAGAAGGTGGAATACCCTTAGGAATCTCTTCAAATACCTTGGAATGATTGTTAGTAACTTTTTGGAGATCCACTGGAATAGAAGGTCTAGATGTTTGAACATCTAGTGAGCACAAATGTGAAAGTACAATATGGTATCCCTTTTTGAGTAATTTTTTCATGTTGTTGGAGATTATCATTTTCGAGGGCTTCCCTTGGATACCTATGAGTTCAAATCCCTTTCAT
>SNQJ01S0053415.1:33659-65447 GCA_010110895.2 Picea sitchensis | reverse complement strand
ATCTGTGTTTATGGTTGCATCTCTGATACATTTCTGTTATATTATTGAATATCTACAATATCTCTGTGCATTTCTTTATTATATCTCTGCTCTCATTTCGTGCCGAAAATAATCCGGATCATCATCACATCACAAGGTTGGCACATCATCACAATAATTAAGCTAGCACATCATCACAACAATTAATCTAGCACATCATCACAACAATTAATCTAGCACATCATCACAACAATTAAGCTGACACATCATCACAACATTTAATCTGACACATCATCACAACAATTTAGATGGCACATCATCACAACAATTAAGCTGGCACATCATCACAACAATTAAGTTGGCACATCATCACAACAATTAAGCTGGCATCACAACACTAGGCTGGCACATCAACATAGCACGAGGCTGGAATATCATCAACATGAGTTTGACATCACAACACTAGGATGGCAACATCAACACAACACTACTCCCCCTTTCGAGGGAGGTCTTTTCGGAATATACCAAGCTTATCTCGAAAGTGCTCAAACTTTACATGAGATAGAGGCTTGGTCAACACATCAACAACCTATTCATCTGTGCTAACATATTGGAGCTTTATGGATCCTCTCTGCACCATGTCATGGATGTAGTGATATCGTATCTCTATATGTTTTGACTTTTCATGAAATACATGATTCTCTGTCATATTTATGTAGCTATGGTTATCGCATAGGATCATGGTTGCTTCCATCTCTAGGTCGAATAGACCTGTCAAAAACTTTTGAAGCCATATGGCTTCATAACTGCCAAAACATGCAACAATGTATTATGCTTCCATTATGCTGAGAGCAATGCTTGATTGCTTCTTACTCTTCCATGAGATCATGGTTGACCCCAAGCTGAAACAACATCCTGAAGTGATCTTCCTGTCAGAGACACTTCCAGTCCAATCCGAATCAGTGTACCCACTTAGTGTGAAATCATGATCTCCATCATAACTGAGACCACAATCTAATGTACCCTTAAGGTACCTCATCAGATGTTTTGCAACAACTAGGTGAACATGTCTGTGTTCTATCAGAAATTAACTCAAAGTGTTCACGACAAAACAAATATCTGGTCTAGTGTTCGTCAGATACATCAGTGATCCAATGATCTGTCTATACAGTGTGGCATCAATAAATTATGACGAAGTGTTGACCAGAAGCTTCATCCTTGTTTCCATGGGTGTATTCATGGACTTGCACTCTAACATATCAAATCTCTTCAATATTCCAAATGCATACTTCCCTTGGTTAAGGAAGATTCTCTCTGGGCTCTGCCATACCTCAAGACCTAAGAAATAATGCATTAGGCCAAGGTCTTTCATCTCAAATTCTGCAGCGAGATTCTTCTTACATTCGGTGATGAGCTTTTATTCTCCAGTTAATAATAAGTCATCCACATACAACAGCAATATAACTGGCTCATCATTCATAACCTTGAATTAGAGGTTAGAATCATCTTTACTCTTGGTAAAGCCCAAGCTCGTCAGAAAACTGTATATCCTTCCATACCAAGCTCCAGGAGCTTGCTTCAATCCGTACAGAGCCTTATTCAACTTGCAGACATGAGTCTTCCTATCTTCAAATTCAAATCCTTGAGGTTGTTTTATATACACTTCTTCTTCAATGACACCATTTAGGAAAGTTGTCTTTATGTCCATCTGGTGTAACTTCCACTTCATCTTAGCTGCAAGGGATATGATGGTTCTAATTGAAGTGTTTATGACTATAGGAGAAAATGTCTCTTCATAGTCAATGTCTTCCTTTTGAGAAAATCCACGAGCGACAAACCTTTCTTTGTACTTCTCAATACTTCCATCAGCAACATGTTTTATTATGAAAAGTCATCTGGAAGATACCACATCCTTGATATTTGGTCTGGGAACTGTTTCCCATACATCATTCTTTATGATGGATTGATATTCTTTTGTCATGGCATCTTCCCATTATTTCTTTTGAATGGATTCTTCAAAGCAGGTAGGCTCCTTCTCTAAGAGATCACACATCAAATCCATATAACTGGAGAATGGCTTAGGTCTCTTCACTTGTCTCATGGTTCCTTCGGGAACACCATACTTCTCTCCATATTGAATAAGCTCCCTAGCCCAAGAAGGATTTCTCTTATGGGAAATTGTCACCCAGGAAGGTTCTTGAAATTCTACTATGTTATGATCTTCTAGAATTTCCTCATCAGGGGAAGCTATGATTTCCCTCACTGGTTTTGCAACTCTGGGAGCTTCAATAATATGCCATCACTGATTTCCCTCAAGAATATGCCATCACTGGTTCTTCAAGATGGCATATTCTTGATTTCTTGAGTGTAGGATCTTCATCAAAGGTCACATCCCTACTAATATCAATATGATGGTGACCTGGTATATAAACTCTAAAGGCCTTGGAGACCTCACAGTATCCAACAAATATTCCCTTCTTTCCTGAAGGGTCCATATTGGTTCTCTTCTCTTTTGGAATATGTAAAAATACTGGGCAGCCAAATATTTTGAGATGGCTTACTTCTGGCTTCTTTCCGGAGAACATCTCTTCAGGGGTCTTCAACCCAAGTGCACTATGGGACAATCGGTTTTGTACATATACTGTTGTTTTTGTTGCTTCTGCCCGTAATCACATAGGAATATCTTGATCATGAATCATGGTATTCACTGCTTCCATTATAGTTTTGTTATTTATTTCAGCTACACCATTTTGTTGAGGATTGTAGGGAGTGGTGAGCTCCCTCTTGATCCAAAAATCTTTACAAAATATTGCAAATTATTTTGATGTGTATTCTCCTCCATTATCTAATCTGAGTATCTTGAACTTTATTTCAGAAAGATTCTCTATCAAGGCTTTGAATTCCTTGAATTTACTGAACACTTCATCTTTTGATTTCAAAAGGTAAAACCAGGTTTTATGAGAATAGTCATCAATAAAAGATACATAGTATACATACCCACTGATGGAGGATGATGGAATTGGGCCACACACATTTGAGTGAATGAGTTTTAAGACTCCTTCTGCTTTACTGTCTCTCTTCGAAAAAGGGTTATTGATGTTCTTCCCTTGTGCACATCCATTGCACACACCTTCATGGTCAACCTTGAGTTCTAGTAGACCTGTGACTACCTTGCATACATACGATAATGCCTTGTAGTTGATGTGGGATAATCTTCTATGCCAAAGTTCACATGAATTTTCAATGGCATGGGCCATGGTTGCTTATGAGTGACCCTTCAGCTTATACAAGCCACCTTCTTCTTTTCCAATAACGAATGCTTCTTTCATGGTTTTTCCTTTATCCCACATAAGAACGTCTCCATATATAAAGGAAATTCTAAAGCCTTTCTTTTCTAAAGCTGTTATGGAGAGTAGGTTCTTTGTCAAACCTGGTACATAGAGTACATCCTTCATATTCATTAGAGTCCCTAAATTCAGCTTGTAGTTTGATTCTCCTACTCCCTTGATAGGGTATTGATAATCATCTCCAAGTGTAACTTTCTGAGAAAACTTCTTTTTTGAAAGGAAAGAGAGAATATCTCTTTGACCTGTCATGTTCTTGGAAGCACCACTATCAATGAGACAAGTGTCTTCTCYAGGTGATACCGATCATGAGAGGGTTGAGATTAAGACATAATATTCAATTCATTCTCTTATCATCTTTGTGGGTGGCTCTTCATCTTCAACTACATGGGCATGATGCCTCTTATTTTTACTCCTATATTCTTCTCGTCTAGCTGGACAATGTCTCACAATATGTCCCAACTTGTCACAATGATAGCATTGGTAAGATGAGAAGTCTCTTTCTTTTCTTTGTCCTTTCTTCTGGAATCTCTTTGTTTGAGATTCTTTATGTATGAATTTGTTTTGGGGGTGAGACTCTTTATGAGTTTCTTTTTGGAAGTAAGACTTATTTCTTCCTCCTTTAGTATGAGTAGCTAGGGCTTGATCTTCATCTCTTGATAGTAATGCTTCTCGGTTAGCTACTCTTGATTCTTCTTGAATACATTCTTCCCAAAGTATGTCAAATTTTAGTTTTTCCGTTCTGGCACAAAAAAATTGGATGAATGCATCCAATGGTATTGTGAGACCATTAAGGGTCATCATTATGAGTTCGTCTTTGTCTATAGTATTTCCAACTGCTTCTAGTTGTTCTTTGAATTGAGATATTCTGGAGAAATATTACTAGATCGATTCTCCTTTCTGCATCCTTTTATTCTCGAGTTGAGTTCTTAGATTCATCTTCCAGTTTATGTTCTTTCCTTCATATAATTTGGTTAGGGCCTCAAAAATTTCTTTTGGAGTCTTCTTTGAAGACACTTGAGGAATCAAGTGATCTTTGATAGAATTCGCAATGATTCTTTTGGCCCTAATTATGTCCTTTTGGTGTTTTTTTTTATCTGCAACATCGACGAGCTCTGGTACTTCTTATTTGATGAATATTTCTAGGTCATTCTCTTCAAGAATGAGTCCAATCCTATACTTCCAGACACATAATTTTTCCACACCTTATAACTTGTCAACAAGCTTATTGCTTGCAAACGTCTTTTACCTGGAGCTAGGAAAATGACCAAAAACTGAAAAAGATCATAATTGAATTTTGAACTTACTAGGAGGTGCGCTTGGCTGAGGCGAGTAGCCTGGTGTGGTTAGATTTCAGAAAATCCAACTTTTACCCCTCCAAACTTGATCTGCAGATTTCTGGACTAGTGCTCTTGGTTTTCTGGTACTTCTAGTACTCTGGTACTTCTAGTACTCTGGTACTTCTGGTACTCTAGTACTTCTAGTTTTCTTGTATTTCTGGTACTTTGTGAAAGCTAGGGTTTCACTTTCTAAGAGATCTAGCCACTGAAACGTTGCATTGAGGATGCCAAAGTGATCCTTGAGGAAAGACACACTTTTCTATATGGTTTGAGGGTTGAAATTATTCTTCAATAAAAATCCCTAATTTTCATGTACGACAACAGTGACATTTTTCTCTTTTTCTTGTGAAAGATGCTCTCTTCAGCTTATCTCTGATACCATGTTAAGGTTTAATCTATTATTAGGTTTCTTTTCAAATTATTATATAACCATAACATAGATAGGATCACTGAGAAATACCCAATCACAAGAGACACATCATTTATCCTGGGAAACCCTCATGGGGGATAAAACCCAACAAAAACTTCCTTAATATAGATAGCCAATACAATTCCAAGAGATAACTCAAACAACACAAAAGGTCCTCTCCCAAGAATGCACCTCTCTCTCTCTTCTTTCTTCTATAATTGTAGCTCCAAACTTGTGCTCTGATGAACAAGTGAGTGTCTGTTCAAATGAAGCGCTAGCCTCTCTTATTTATACAATATGGTAGGTGTGAACGAAAGTGTCTTTTCACTGGCAGGGCCGACTTCTCATTCTGGGTGGTTATAACCACCTTTAATTAATCTGGGGGCCGACTTCTCATTTTTCCTATTACAATTAGGGTTTGACCAATCCTCAAAAGGGGATTTGGTCATTTGCAATACCCGACATGATCAATCCGCAAAAAGAGATTGATCTAATGAATAATACATCAATAATAATAGAATACTCTTTGCAGTTTCAATATTTCAACATTGACAAAGCATAATGGACCCCAAAGATCTAAAGCATTTGTAATTACTTATACGTATAATGGTTTATATTATATATAATTTAGAATTCACCATAAATATAAGTCATACTTTAAGCATAATGGTCTATATTATATAACATTATGCAAAGTGATTACTTTACACATTAATTCTGTAAATTAAAAAAATAAAAATAAAAATATGGCATTCACTTATGACCACTTGGTTATGAGCAAGATGCACTTCAGTTTAAGAAACATTTGTTTAACTATTTTCAATTTCTAATCAAATCTATGAAAGATCTATAAAACAAATACATACATCTATAACAATGTTTTTTTGTCATATTTTTCTATAACATTTTTTCAATAAATAACAGATTTATGACAACAACAATAATAATAAATATATAATTTAGAGATCATGACGAACATTTATAACTGTTAAAGAATAGCAAGTTTATGACAATGTTTCCTTCTAACATTTTTCTATAACAATTTTTCAATAAATAACAGATTTATGACAACAACAATAATAATAAATATATAATTTAGAGCTCATTATTAGCATTTATAATTGTTAATGAATACCAAATTTATGACAATGTTTCCTTCTCACATTTTTCTATAACAATTTTTCAATGAATAATAGATTTATGATGACCATAATAATAATATTTATATAATTTAGAGCTCATTATGAACATTTATAACTGTTAACAACAAAAATAATAAATATATAATTTAGAGCTCATAATGAATAGTTATAACAATAATAATAAATGTATAATTTGCAGCTCATTATGAATATTTATAAGTATTTGTAAGCATAATAGTCTATACTATATAACATTATTCACAACCCTTATACATGTTAGTTTTGAAAAATCTCAAGCAATTAAGAAAAATATTTTATGAACACCTAGACATAGGCAAAATGCAATCCAACATTAAAACTATTTGCAATTTGCAATAAGATCCATGAAAGGCATATGAAATAAGTGCATGCCTATGGAACAAGCACTTGTTTCTACCCTTATACATGTTAGTTTTGAAAAATCTCAAGCAATTAATAAAAAGATTTTATGGACAACTAGACATAAACAAAATGCAACTCAACTTTAAAATTATTTGCAATTTGCAATAAGATCCATGAAAGGACTATGGAACAAGAATTTGTTTCTATAGCAATGTTTCTTCTCCATTTTTCTTATTTATGATAATTATGTTAAACCACTACAACACATTTTGAGATAGATTCAATTTTTTTTGAGATAGATTTAACAATTTTTAAGATAGATTCAACAAATGTTTACAGTGGTTTTGAAAAAACATTGTTTTGATTAGATTAGGGATTCAAATTTTAAAAGCGTTAAATAAAAATTATTCAAACATTTAATACCAAAGTAGTCACTGATTGTTTTCACAATGCTTGAAATTGGGATGGCGAAAGAACTAAAATTGAATAACTACTGAACATCCATGTACAAGATGTAAAAAAGTTAAATTGACCTAAAAAATGAGAATGAGAAGAACAATAAGAATAACCACAAAGACCAAACCTATGAAACTATATTATAACCACAAAGACCACACATGTGAAGATGCCTTTATTGTTTTTTTGAAATGGATGCTTTCTAAAAACACATTTCTTAAATCACCAAAAACCCAAATCAAAACCCATGTTTTAAACTGCAACTTGTACAAATTCAAATTTAAATTCATTATAATACAAAAAAGGATGAGAAAAATGACTTTATTGTCAAATCATCAATTCCCATGTTCATTGTCAAACTGAAGATCAAAATCATCAATGCCATGCCCATTGTCAAACTGAAGATCAATTCCTGAAACATCTCCAAAGTCTCTCTGGAACATCCTGTAACAAGTAGAAGTTGATGTCTTCTACTCAATTGGTGGTTTTAATCTGACCACAAACTATCAAGAACAATATGTTCAGGAATAGGAATGCATACCAGGAACTAGGTTGCATACTTGATCATCTGTTCACAGGCTCTAAATCAAACTTGGAACCTGACTGAAAACTTTATATTTCCCCCCTGTCAGGGACAAGTGGTTCAAATTACCTTGACCATCATTCACAAGTATGGCCAAGAAGAGATCCAACACCTGTATAAGCTACTAGAACAATGTGTATGCTTTCACAATGCATACACGGATGAAGATCAAAAAAATGATCTATCATCTGATCGTTATCAACTTCATTGACTTCACTGATTTTGTTGTGAGCAGACTGCATGCTTGTTTCCTATTTGATCATGTCTTCTGACGAAGTCTGAAGACTCAGTCCTCAACTTAGAAGACTACATCAACTGGGCATCGATCATACCCTTTATCATCGAATCCTGAAAAACATTGATGTCCGTCAACTGTAGAAATATCTACAACCAAGTACGATTGTACTTGTGTATAAATCCGTCGATAAGAATGCTCCAATAAATTGGCTTCCAAATGCCAACGCCAATTCCATAACCATTCAAAATGAATATGTTTCCGCTTGTGCTTTTGACACCTTACTGAGAGGTGATTTGTCTTCCCACAAAATTTGCATGGGTGAAGATCAAAACAGTTTGAATTATCATGGCCAAACCAGTGACAGTGTTTGCACTGCATGGGTTCTTTATCCGATTGATTATACAAATCTGGAACATCTGGAGAAACATCATCATCCGCAATATCTTGTACATGTTCTTTACCAATATCTTCAAGTTTTGTCTTCCTATCATCATTCAAAAAACCTCCACTCACAAAGAAAACAGGTTCTCTATAATTAGGAATATGAAAAAGGTTGTCAACATCCTTTTCATATCTTAGTCCATATCTATTTCGTTTAAAGTGTAATTCTTCCCATGGTCGAACAATTCTAATTTCTTTGCCACAATTATCAATAACTTCTCTTGTAATAGGGACTTCATCTAATCCATCTTCATGTTTATGACTTTCATCACTAGTCAACAGAGCGTCTTCATTATTCTCATCCTTGATGTCATCTTGTTTGTCGAAATCACATTGTTGGTGTCGAAGGAGATTTAACTCATCAGATAACATTTTGTTTTGAAGTTTGAACATATCAATCTTCATGTGTGTTACTTGTAAACAAGAAATCATTGTACTGAGAGTGCACTTGTTTATTGCAATTGTAGATTTCGTAGTTAAGTTAATTAAGGAGCGTAGTAGTTTAAATATTTCTTCAATTCTTTCCATTATACATAATATGGAAGAGAGATGAACAATGAATTAGATGCACACAAAGATCCTAAGACCCCCTTATTCAATTTCAGGTGGGTCAAGGACGCAAATACAAATATATAATTTTATTATGTAGGATGATCCCCTATAAATCCTTTTACAAACTTTAAAAAAAAACCTTATAACACCTTTACATGTTCAAGGAAAAATTAAAAAAAAAAACTTATAACTCCAATTACAATCAATGGAGAAAACTCCTCCATACAAAACCTTATAACTCCTTAACCAAAAAAAAATTATAACATCATGACAAACACCCTTTAGCACCCTTATAATTTCAAAAAAACATTCACTTATAATGGAGAAAACTCCTCCATACAAAACCTGGTCTTTCTTTTAAAACAAAACTTGACCTCCACAAAACTTGATCTTTAATTACACAAACTACACTTGTAAATCTTCTCTCACAAGAGATGCTTTGCTATCTGAAAGCAATAGGATGACCTCAAATTCTATTCTTTGTTGAATTCTACATGTGGACTTGGCAAATTATGGTTTGATAATACTTGTTCCATGTGATTATTTGGTGGTTCGATACATGAAACCACAACATGCCAACTACTGACAAAGGATACTATTTGTTGGGTTGTATGGCTAATCTTTGTTGCTCCATGTAAGAAGAACACCAAGAGAATGAGCTTTGTAACTGAGCAGACCGCCAAATCTCCAACCTTGGTGAAACTTACAATGCCTGAATGAGCAGTTACGACGAACAAGGAAGCGAATTGGCTTAGAGTCACTGTAAGAAGTGATGACAATAGAAAAATTCGAAACCTGTGGCTTATAATAACTAGTTGCTCATGTATTCTCATGTGCTCCTTCAATATCAAAGACTGCTCAGGAGTTGATTTGAGGATCTTATAAAAAAATTCAGATGGATGGGGTTCTTGTGATCGTGGAGAGAAACGATTCAATAAGACAAATCATGATATTCCAGGCACAACTGAGACAAGGGCCAAGATGAATTTCTACCTATATCAAACCAAAATCAACCAGAACATTGTGTTGTCTCTAGTAGTCCGATTTAGATTTTCGGATTTAGATTTTTAGACATATTGATACACATAAAGGTATTTCAGACAACACGGAAATGTATTTTACCTTTCTTTTTTTTCAGCGGGACTGGGCGATTGTTTTGATTTATGATGCAGGACCCCTACCTTGACAGGGTCTACTGACCTCCCAGTATATGGATCTTCAAACTCCTTTGAGTCGAAATGTCTCCTTGGTCCCTGTTGGAACCTTCAACACATAAAAACCATAGGTCCCTTTTACAAACTCCACCCGCGTGAACAAGCACTAGGCACAAGCTCCCGTCACACGACCACCAGCGGTGACCACAAGCCTAACCAAAAGGCGTTTTGCACTTTGCGACCTCGGGTATTCTATTGTGATTCAACCCAAATCTCTAGACTACCAAACTCCCGAACTCTGAGTTAGGAGTCTAGTGAGTGCTATCTCTTTACCCTATTCTCCACCGATGTGACCTCCAACTATGTCCTGGGGCCCAGTTTATGACCGCTACGAGAATTCACATATTGGGAACTCGTGAAGTAGTTCTTCTCCCTTCGCTCTAAGTCTGAACTCCCAAATTCACTTACTTCGGATCAACGGTCTGAGACTCCCATGATTCAATGGTCCAGATCCTCTTTTCGCGAATCGAAACTTCGCGGTTCACGAATTTGGAAGTTGAATTCCTTCTCCCTTCTCGCTCCTGATTCCCAATTTATCATTCCCATGAAAGGAATCAACGGTTTGATCTTCCCTTAGATCAACGACTTACTATCTCTCCTGAGATTTCAAGTGTTGAATAACTCTCGACCCTTATCCTCCTAGCAGATTTACTGGATCCAACGACCCACGGATATCGACGTGTCTCCTTCCAAGAATTTCTACCGTCCGTCCAAGATATAAATGGCTCCTGGCCAAATAACTTAGCATCAACCCTTCTGAGCTTGTTTCCACAAGATGATTTTGAACCTCATACTTCCTCTGAACTCTTCCAAGCCTCTATCCTTCCCGAGCTTGAATTCTCACTGTGAACTCCAGGATTCTTTTGGAATCATGCACACACACCTTGTGGCTTTCACAATAACCTCTGGTTATTCGACCACTCCAACTTTGCGCACTCCTTGTGACATAATTTCTTCAACCACTTCCTTGGGTTGGAAAAGTCTAAGACTCTCCTCAACCTGCGCACACCTTGCACATCTCTGTACTATACTTGCACTCTACATATATAAGATCAACGGTATCTCTCCTGAGATTTCTAGGCTAAACCTCAGAAACCTATCAACGCACTCCTTGTGGACTTTCACTGCACTCCTTGTAGGAATTCTCAGGAAGATAAACAGTTGAAACTTATACTCTTCTCATGGACTCCATATATTCAACATGAAATCACATACACACACATCATTGAAAAAAATGCATAACAAAGAATATAAGGAAGCTACAAACATACCGTTCAATAGATATACACAACAACCATAGTACACCATGAAATTGGATCAAAGCCTTCTTATATTAATTCAAGTACTTATGTACATGGTCTCAATAACAACAACTATCTACTCATACAACTTCTACAATATTTGTTCTTCTCTGCTCTCCTATGCTCTCTTGCTCTACAACAGATTACAATGAGAATGATAATATCCTACATACAAGAGAGTCTTCTTGAGTTTTCCCTCTTACTATTCTAAGCTATCTTATCGAATTAAAGACTACCATCTACTTTACATTTATTACAATAATTTACCACAACTGACATATGAGAGAAAACGCTCAAGATCTGTATTACAATCCCCAAAACATTAAAAGAAAATACATCCTTCCATCTGTTACATAAATGATTCTTCCTTTTGAAATTCAAAAATGTTTTCAAAATGCACGCTGACATATCCAGCTGTCCTCCACTCACGCTTTGCTAGCGATGCTCCTACATCATACTCCTATGGATGAAAAATTCATGGAATCCTGTCCATGAGCTCCTGCACCGTCTTTCCATGTTTTTGGATATCTGCTTCACTTTCCCAACTGGCATCCTCAATCATGTTTCCTTTCCACTTTACCAAATATTCAAGAGATGTCTTCCTCCATATTTCCTTACCAACTCTCTGATCAATGATCTTTTCCATCTGCAAATTTTCAGCTACAGGCATCTGTTTGATCCACTGAACTTCCCTTTGATTCTCTACTTCATCTTCTCTGTAAGGATACAGATCTGCTATGTTGAATATGGGTGATATTCCCACATCATCTGGAAATTCTATCTCATAGGCATTTGCCTCAAATTTATGCAAAATATTACATGGCCCTATCTTTTTCATCTTCAGTTTATTATATGTTCCCCTTGGGAACCTTTCTTTTCTAAGATGTGCCAAAACTAAATCTCCCACTTTGAATTGGAGTTCTCTTCTATGTTGATCTGCTCTGCACTTGTATTCCTGAGTAGAATTCTGCAATCGCTCTCTAATTTTACTGTAGAGCTCCTGCATCTCTGTTGCAAAATATTTCACTCCAACACTCCTGAACTCACTCTGCTCTAAGTTCCTCAACTCAGATACTCCTCTTGGCTGCATTTCGTACATTATCTGAAATGGGCTCTGTCCGGTGCTCCTATTAGGTGAGTCATTATATGAAAATTCTGCTTGTGGCAGAATATGATCCCACTGACTGTGATGTTCAGTTACTAAACTCCTTAATAAGTCCCCCAAACTTCGATTTACTACCTCAGTCTGTCCGTCCTCCTGAGGGTGATATGCTAAGAAAAAATATAAACTCATCCCCAACTTCTTCCATAGGGTTTTCCAGAAATGACCAAAAAATTTGGTATCTTCGTCTGAAACAATACTCTTAGGTAACCCATGAAGTCGAACAATTTATTTGAAAAACATATTTGCAATGTGTGTTGCATCACTGGTTTTCTAACATGGAATGAAATGTGCCATTTTGGAAAATCTATCGACTACCACGATTATGGAATCAAAACCTCTCTGTGTCCTCGGCAGTCCCAACACAAAATCCATGCTTACCACATCCCATGGCCTCTATGGTATTGGAAATGGTTGATATAATCATGTATTTTGTCTCTTCCCCTTTGTGTGCTGCTAGATTCTACATCTGTTGACAAATTTCTGCACATATGTCCTCATTCCTGGCCAATAATACCAACTGTTTAATTTCACAAATGTTTTATCATGGCCAAAATGTCCAGCCAATCCCCCACTATGTTTTTCCTTCAAAAGGTTTTCTCTCATAGAACTCTTCGGGATACACGACTGATTTCCTTTAAATAACAGTCCATCCTGAATTAAATATTCATTCCATTGGATTTTGTCTCTCAGAATAGGATTATCACATGCTTCGTAAGCGTCCTTCAAATTTGATTCATCTCTGTACATTTCCTTAAGGCTACCAAAACCTAAGGTCTCCACTCGAAACTCCTACAGAATCAAACATTTCCTACTTAATGCATCAACAACCTTGTTGGCATTTCCAGAAATGTGCTTTATAACAAAAGTAAAGTTCTACATAAACTCAACCCATTTTGCATGTTTCTGGTTCAGTTTCTCCTGTCTGGTTACAAATTGTAAGGCCTTATTGTCGCTATACAAAACAAACTCTTTTGGAACTAGGTAGTGCCTCCATTTCTTCAGCGCCTGTATGATTGCATAAAACTCTTTATCATAAGTGGAGTAATTTATTTTGGCCTCATTCAGTTTCTCACTGAAGTATGCAACTAGTCTATTGTCTTGACTTAAGACTGCTCCAATCGCAAATCCACTTGCATCACATCTCACTTGAAATGTTTTACCAAAATCTAGTAGAACCAACACTGGTTGTTCAATTGTCTTCTCTTTCAACAACTTGAAACTTTTGTTTTCTTCCTCTGCCCAATGAAAATATTTATGTCTTTTCTTGACTGTGTCCATCATCGGCGCACAAATCCTACTAAAATTTCTGATGAACTTCTTGTAAAAGATGGCTAGTCCATGGAAGCTTCTGACTTCAAAGATATTCCTTGGCAACGACCATTCTTTGATTGCTTCTACCTTCTCCAGGTCCATCTTCAATTCATTCGAAGAGATCACAAAACCTAAATAAATAAGCTCTGTCTTCATGAAAGACAACTTCTTCAGATTTATCAGCAAATTCTCTTGCTGCAACATCCTCATTATTGAAGTTAAATACCTCAAATTCTCTTCCTCAGTCTTACTGAAGATCAGTATATCATCAAGATATACAATTACAAACTTCTCAATGAAATATTTCAAGACTTCGTTCATCAATCTCATAAAATTACTTGGCGCATTCGTCAAGCCAAATGGCATGACAAGCCATTCATACAGTCCTTCATTTGTCTTGAATGTTGTCTTCCATTCATCACCTTCCCTCATTCTAATCTGGTGATATCCACTCTTCAAATCAATTTTTGAAAAAAAATTTGCTCCACTCAAGCAATCCATCAAGTCATCCATCTTTGGTAAAGGAAATCTATACCTAATGGTGATTTTTTTATAGCCCTCGAGTTTGTACACATTCTCCATCCTCCATCCTTCTTCGGACTTAACACTATTGGCACAACGCATGGACTCAAGCTTTCTCTAATCAACCCTTTGTCCATCAAATCCTAGATTGGCTTCTTGACTTATTCATTCTCCTGCAACATCAGTCTGTATGCTTCTTTGTTTGGTAAACTCGCTTCTAGTATAAGGTCAATGTGATGGCTTATACTTCTGATGGGTGGCAACGAACAAGGCAAATCATCCACCACTATATCAACGAAATTCTCCAGCAATTCCTAAATTTCTTTAGGTAGATCATCTATCGAGGTACTGGTCAAGATGACTCTAGGTTTTCTCACCACAACAAACAACATTTATTGATATTTCTTGACTTCATCAAGAAGTTCTTTCCCATTCATGAGAAGTATAGTATTGCTTGCTTCTGCCTTCGCCTTCTTGTCTTCAATTGGCTGCAACATATGCATCCTACTATTCTTCTCCAAGGTGTAAGTGTTATTTCTTTCGTCATGAATAACACTTTTGTCATATTTCCAAGGCCTCCCCAACAAAAGATGACAGACATCCATGGGAATAACATCACATAAAATCTCATCTCTATAACCCCCTATCTTAAATTCTACTAAACATTGTTTAGTGACTGTTACCTGATTTCCTTTTTGCAACCACAAAACTTTATATGGGCTTGGATGTGAAACCGTCTCCAATTCTATCTTCTCCACCATCTCTGTGGATACTAAATTATCCATGCTTCCACTGTCAACTATCACCTTGCATACCATGTCTTTGGTTTTGTAGGCAATCCTAAACAAATTGTTCCTCTGGACTGGATTCTCCATCTCTTTCTCTGGTTTCAAGATAATTTTCCTCATCATCAAGGATCTTCCACCTTCTGCATCTTATGTCTCAACATTTAGCCTTTGCACTTTTGAAATGTGATATTTTCCCCCTCCATCCCTTTTTCTATCGAGACATTCTCAATACTTGTGTCTTATCTTTTCATAGACAAAACAACTTACTTCACCTCCTCTGCCTCTTCCTCTTCCTCTTGCTCGAGAAAAGGTGTTCTTATTGACATATTGTCTTCCTTGTGAACCTCCTCCCCTTTCTGGGTGGTTATGAGACTTCTTTTCTTCATCCTTGGGCTTCTATACTCTGTCCTAGGCAATTGCTTTGCCTCTACTCTGACTTCTACCTCTGCCCCTTTGACCTTGCTTCTTGGCCAACTTCTCTTCTTCCTTTAGAGCAACCTGATAAGCATCTTCCACATTTCTGATGGTCACCATGCTCATTTTGTCCTGAATCTCATATCTTATGCCATTGATATATCTAGCAACATTTTCATCATCACTCTAGCGATGATCAGATTTGATGTTTATCCTATAAAAATCCTTTGTCTATTCCTTCACTGTCATCCCTTTCTGTCTCAAATTCTACATTCTTCGAAACCGATTGATTTGAAAATATCTGGGTATGAATTTGGCTTTCATCTTAGCTACCATTTTGTCCCAACTTTTAATTATTTGTTTACCTTTGCAATGCCTATCAGCCTGCAGTTCATCCCACCACAGTGTTGCATGTCCTTTCAGTCTAGTGACAACGTGCTTTACTTTATTATCTTCTTCGACATATTAATAGTTGAAGTATTTATCTAGAGCTCTAAACCAATCTAGCAACTCCTCAACGTCCAAGTTGCCTTTATACATCGGGATGTCCAATTTTTCTCTGGCACCCATTCTTGCAACAACTTTTAGCAAACGTTCCTCTACAGCATCTTCGACTCCTTCTTCATTCTCGCTTTCAGCCTCACTGATATCTCCAGTATCAAGTGTTTGTCTCTATGTTGTCTCCATAACATCTAATCAAGAATGAAGTTCTCTCATTTCCCTTTCCACGACTAGATCGGGTAAAGCTCTTTCTGGACATCTCCTTGGTGGCATTGCTCCAATATTTCCACACATAATTCAAATCACAATTGTCCTCTATCTTCTCT
The DNA here is from genome assembly GCA_010110895.2 of Picea sitchensis. Classification (NCBI taxonomy): domain Eukaryota; kingdom Viridiplantae; phylum Streptophyta; class Pinopsida; order Pinales; family Pinaceae; genus Picea; species Picea sitchensis. Next base: position 49,040 of record SNQJ01S0053415.1, on the reverse strand, counting down.
TGCTTACATAAAACAATAGTTGTAAGCTCTAATACCACCTGATGTAGGACCCCTACCTTGGCAAGGTCTGCTGACCTCCCAGTCTATGGATCTTCGAACTCCTTTGAGACGAAATGGCTTTTTGGTCCCCACTGGAACCTTCAACACATAAAAACCACAGGTCCCTTTTACGAGCTCCTCCTGTGTGAAAAAGCACTAGGCGCAAGCTCCTGTCACGCGACCACCGGTGATGACCACAAGCCTAAGAAAAAGGTGCTTTGCACTTCGTGACCTCAGGTATTCTATTGCAAGTCACCTCGACTCTCTTGACTACCAAACTCCCGAACTCCGAGCTAGGAGACTAGCGAGCACTAGCTCTTTACCCTATTCTCCATCGATGTGACCTCCAGCTATGTCCCGGGGCCCAGTTTTCGAGCACTACGGGAGTTCACGTATTGGGAACTCATGAAGTAGCTCTCCTCCCTCTGCTCGAGGTCCAATGATGCAGACGTCGCCTCTTCCTCGCCAAAGTCTCTGTGCGACCTCTCGGTCTTAAGGATCGTTCATTCAATTCATGAGCCGAAGTTGCTCTTTCGATTCCTTCCTGGAATCTCTGTCAATCGATCCACAGGTCCTTTTTGGAAACTCCACCTGTGCGAACAGCACTAGGTGAGAGCTCCACCTTCCCCAAGTGACCAAGGCCTATTCTCGAAGGTGCTTGTCGCAACTCGCAATCTCATGAGTTCGCAAGTCGAAACTCTTGACTCATCCTTCCCAATCTCGTGATACCCGAGATCACGAAATGGGTATAGCTCCCTTCTGTTAGTGCCCTCTGCGCATGACCACTGGTTGGGCTAAGCGCTAGCTCCCATCACTACTCACTGCTTTGTGAGTTGAAGCATCGAGCTCCCGTTCCCTTATCCGGTGAATCCTCGAGACGCGAGAAGTCAACGGAGTGTTGAATCTTTTCTTCAGGCGACATGTGTCTGCCTGTCTATCACCCAGGCCCACCTTGTGGTTCTGTCATGTGTCTCACACGTGTGCCTCGACTCTCGACACTTCGCGACTTCTGATGTTGAGAAGAGGTCCGCTCAACCCATGAACCTCCGAATGTGCGATCTGCGATGAGGCTCTGATCCAACGACCCTCCCTTGACCTGGATCCAATGACTATCCTTGCTCCTCACAATTTTGCAACTTCGCGACTTGGAGCACCCAACCTTTGGGCTCTCGCCTTGCGAACTTCTGAGTCCGTGAAGCCTGCACTCAAACTTCTTCGACACTTCTGTCGATCCTTCGATCACTGCCACCTGTCCTCCTCAGACGGATGGTCCTGATCCTCTCGTGACTTCGCCACTTGCGAAGTGGAAGGACTTCCTTCTCTGACCTCTAATGTTTGAATCCCCGATATGGGTGATCTCGTGACACATGTCCTCTTTCCAATGGATGACTCAGATTTCTTCAGGACTTCACTACTCGCGAAGTCAAGGTGCTCACCTCTGTGAGTCCCGGTGCCCAAATCTCCGAAACAGATGATTCTGCGACACACATCCTCCCGCAGACGGACAACTCAGATCCCCTTTCGCTATTTCGAGACTTCTGATGTCGAGTGCCCCAACTTTCATCCTCCAGACTCCCGAACTCCTGAACGCCTAATTCCTGATACGATACTCCTTCGGGACTTTCGCTTTGTTGTTCACAAAGGTTTAACCCCCGTGCATCTCCTATCAAATATAATGGCTAACAGTTGTTCGCTCAAGATCTAATGGTTCATATCATCTCTCCTGTGCGCTCCTCCTGCACTGCCTCTTGGACGTGAAAACCTTCAACGGTTCAGATCTCTTCGGAGCATCTGACGGCAGCTATTGCTCCTCTTGAGCTTTGGCACTTTTCTTCCCGGACTTGGAAGAATTTCAAATGTCTAAGGCCTCAACCTTTTCCTTCTTTCCTCTGCGAGCTCCATGACTGGAATCCTCGCTTGCGCGTATAATAACGCTCTCCCTCCTGAGCTTTGCTCCTGAATCCTCAAAGGATTCTTTGAATCCTACGCTTCTGCAGTGTCTTTGCACCCAAAGTGTTGTCTCTTCTGAGATTCTATGAGACTCAGACCTTAAGGAACTCATACCTATTTTCCTTTCTCCTTTAGATGGAGAAACTGATGCCCTCCTAGCTATCCTTCACTCAAGCAACCTGATTGCTGAGTCTTCAGGGTGTTCAGAAACCCTGAGAATATCCTTCAGTGGATTCTTCTTCTATCTCTGAACTCAAAGAGTTCTTTCTTCTTGTGCCTGTCTGCAGACTGACTCAATGCCCTCCTGGCAGAGTTGTACAGAACTCCTCAGAGCTTCTATCTTCTTCTGAACTCACAGCAGAGTTCTTCTGTTCTCTCCTTGCACATGCGCAATGCCCACTTGGCAGAGCTTTACAGAACTCACAAGAGAGTTTCTGTCTACAACTGTGTCTCTTCTACACAGCCTTACCTCTTGAGGTGTTCAACAACCTCACAGGTCTTCCTCGAGTTGATGATTTCAGCTCTTGTGCCCACTTGGCATGCCTTTGTTTGAATCTGCAGAATTCAGAAGTGCTTCTATGCACTGGTATTCAGAACCCGTAGTGTTCAGTCACGCCCTCCTGGCATGAAACCACAAAGAACCTCTCAAGCCTAAAAATCAAAGTAACTCCTGCAACTGCAAACCTACAACATACATTCACAGCATAAATAGAACACGCACAGACATTCATTCAACACAGGAAATATGCAGGAAAAAATGTTATTTGTATTAAATGGAAAATGTCTGTTTTTATAAGGTGTTCCTAAGCTCAGACTTTAACAGAGTCTCGAATCCTTCTCTTCTACTCTCTCGACTATTACAACTCTATCCATTACAACCCTTTTAAAATGAGATCGTAATTGATCTTTTACATGAGGGGGCTCTTTGATCTCTTCCCTCCAATCTCACCCACCCTATTCAATTACATTGAATGGGTTGTCTAGTCCACAATCCAGATCTAGATCTCAGCCTTACAAACATTTAAGGCCTACCTACTTCTACACCTGTGCAAATCACAGCCTCTCAGCTCAACAGCCTAAAACATTTAATTACATTCAATTTCAAAATTGAAAACGAGGGTTGTGCCTCTCTTGAACACGCGATTTGAATTTGCTGATGTGGCTGGCTGGATGACGTGGAGAGATGTTCCTGCATCATACTCCTCAGCTACAAAGTTCATGAGCTCCTTCTCATGAGATTCCAATCTCAGCTGTGGAAATCCTCCTGGATCCCAAACAAATTTTTGGAGCTGCTCATCTGCTCCATCTCCCTGCTACTGTTGCTTCTGTTGCTGCTGCTACTTTTCTGCCTAGCTTCTTCTTGCTGGAAGTCTCTGTTGACTCTACCATCAGCCTCCTGATCTTCTCGATCACTTCGTTCAGCTACTCTAATGGCTATCTCTGCTCATGCACTCTCCTCGGCTGCAAAATTTTTCTATAGTCTGGCAGATCGCAATGATCTCCCATGCCTGCTTCATCAGCTACTTCCAACTTTTCTTGTTGGATGTGCACACTCTGCACTTTCACCCTTCTCTCTAGGGCTTCAATCTGTTCACATAGATCAACAAAACTCATGCCATCTACCTCTTCTTCTTCTGCTTCTGCAAGCTCAAATGTTGTAGTCTTTTGATCTTCCTGGCTGAAATTATTGAGCCACTCCTCAAAATGCTCATATTCTTCTTCTGCTTGGGCAGTCTCAAATACCTGCTCCAATTCTTCTTTGGCAGTCTCAACTAGTTGTCCTGCTTTTGTTGTTGTTGCTTCATCTGCAACACAAACTTTGGCCTCCTCTGGGCTATGTGGCAGGAATATCTGAATTCCTCCAATCATCAGAAGATTCCTCAGATTCTCCTCTTCTGTCAGCTTCATCTGCTGATCCAAACTCACCTCTGAGTTTATGAGACCCTCAGATAGCCTCATCTTCTCATCCCTGCCCACCTGTCAAACTGGGATTTGTTCGTTGCCCTCCTAGCAGACTATGAGATCAACTAATCCCATCTTCATCAGCACCTCAGGCTGAATTGAACTTACCTCCGAGTCCATGAGAATTTTAGACAGTCCCATCTCTATTCCCATGCCCACCTGGCAAATTGGAAACTTTCTGCTGCCCTCCTGGAAGTCTATGAGATCCCGTAGTGATCTCGATCCATTTCCCTCTTGGCAATGTGAAATTCCATAGCTGTCCTCATGACAATCTATGAGATCCTCAACTAATCTCAACTCTTTTCCCACCTGGCAATTGGGAATTTCTGGGCTGTCTTCGTGACAATCCTTGAGATCTTCAGTTGATCCCAATTCATCCTCACTACTAAGGATTCTCCCAGTCTCTGGCTCACATACCTGAACCACTTCCTCAGGTTCGTCGAGGTTTTTAGCATGCCTCAACCATCCTCTTAACAACCTACGTTGTCTTCTATCCATCAACTCCTTGACTGGCCATTTTGCTTTCGTCTTCATGGGCCATTCATATACCCATCGCGACTTTGCATTCTGCTGCATCTCAAATGCAAGTTCATCCATCCTTTCCCTCATCTCGGCAAGTTCTTCATCCCATTCAGCTTTGCTCATCAGCTTTGGGTCTTTCCTTCCTGCACTCGTATAGCATTTAGTAGCCATCTTGTTGTTCTTGTCTACCCTGCTAGCAAATCTGCTGCTGTCACCTTGATCCTGAGTGTCTCTAGCCTCTTCCACAGTCTTCCTAACTGTCTTCTTGATTGTTTCCTACCTATAAACAACCATCATAGAGTCTCCAGCGCTCTGTCTTCTTTTTCCCTCTCTGCTTGCAGTATACAGACAAAGTATCGGCTCTGATACCACTTGATGTGTATCAGAGTGCTCCTTCGCCTCCAACTTCCCTTGCCTAAAATATATAGACAAGATTCAGGCTCTGATACCACTTGACGTAGATGCCACCTCTACCTCGACAGAGTCTCTGCGTGACCTCCCAGTCTTAAGGATCGTTCATTCAATTCATGAGCTGAAGCGACTCTTTCGATTCCTTGCTGGAATCTCTGTCAATTGATCCATAGGTCCTTTTCGGAAACTCCACCTGTGCGAATAGCACTAGGTGCGAGCTCCGCCTTCCCCAAGCGACCACAACGCTATGACCAAGGCCTATTCCTGAAGGCGCTTGTCGCAACTCACAATCTCGCGAATTCGCGAGTTGAAACTCCTGACTCTTCCTTCCCAATTTTGCAATACCCGAGATCATGAAATGGGTATAGATCCTTTCTGTCAGCGCCCTCCACGCGTGATCACTGGTTGGGCTAAGTGATAGCTCCCTTCACTACTCGCTGCTTCATGAGTTGAAGCGTCGAGCTCCCGTGCTCTTATCCCGTGAATCCCCAAGACATGAGAAGTCAACGGAGTGTTGACTCCTTTCTTTAGGCAATGCGTGTCCGCCTGTATATCACCCCGACCTACCTTGTGGTTCTTCCACATGTCTCACACTCGTGCCTTGATTCTCGACACTTCATGACTTCTGATGTCGAGAAGAGGTCCACTCAACCCCCTAACCTCCAAACGTGTGATGTGCGATGAGGCTCTAATCCAACGACCCTCCCTTGACCTAGATCCAACGATTATCTTTGCTCCTCGCGATTTCACAACTTTGCGACTTGGAGCACCCAACCTTTGGGCTCTCGCCTTGCAAATTTCCGAGTCCGCGAAGCCTTCACTCAGACTTCTTCGGCACTTCCACCGATCCTTTGATTGCTGCCACTTGTCCTCCTTAGACAGATGGTCCTGATCATCTCGTGACTTCACCACTTGCGAAGTGGAAGGACTTCCTTCTCTGACCTCTGATCTCTGAATCCCCGATATGGGTGATCTCATGACACATGTCCTCTTTCCAACAGATGACTCAGATTTCTTCGGGACTTCGCTACTCGCGAAGTCAAGGTGTTCACCTCTGTGAGTCCCGGTGCCCGAATCTATAAAACGGACGATTTCGCAACACGCGTCCTCTCGCAGATGGACGAATCAGATCCCCTTCCACTATTTCGAGATTTCTGATGTCGAGTGCCTGGAATTTCGTCCTCCGGACTCCTAAACTCCTGAACACCGAATTCCCGATACGATACTCCTTCGGGACTTTTTCTTTGTTGTTCACAAAGGTTTAACCCCAGTGCATCTCCTGTCAGATCTAACGGTTGACGGTTGTTTGCTCAAGATCTAACGGTTCAGATCATCTCTCCTGTGCACTCCTCCTGCATTGCCTCCTGGACGTGGAAACCTTCAACGGTCCAGATCTCTTCAGAGCATCCGACGATAGCTATTGCTCCTCCTGATCTTTGGCGCTTTTCTTCCTAGACTTGGAAGAATTTAAAATGTCCAAGGCCTCGACCTTTTCCTTCTTTCCTCTATGAGATCCATGACTAGAATCCTCGCCTGTGTGTATAATAACGCTCTCCCTCCTGAGCTTTGCTCCCGAATCCTCAAATGATTCTTTGACTCCTGCGCTTCTGCAGTGTCTTTGCACCCAAAGTGATGTCTCTTCTGAGCTTCTCCGAGACTCGGACCTTAAGGAACTCAGTCCTTTTTTCTTTTCTCCTTCATATGGAGAAACTAATGTCCTCCTCGCTATCCTTCACTTAAGTAACCTAATTGTTGAGTCTTCAAGGTGTTCAACAACCCTGAGAAGATCCTTCAGTGGATTCTTCTTCAATCTCTGAACTCAAAGAGTTCTTTCTTCTTGTGTCTATCTGCACACTGACTCAATGCCCTCCTGGCAGAGTTGTACAGAACTTCTCAGAGATTTTGTCTTCTTCTGAACTCACAGTAGAGTTCTTCTGTTCACTCCTTGCACCTGCTCAATGCTCACTTGGCAGAGCTTTACAGAACTCACAACAGAGTTTCTGTATGCAACTGTGTCTCTTCTACACAGCCTTGCCTCCTGAGGTGTTCAACAACCTCACAGGTCTTCCTCGAGTTGATGATTTCATCTCTTGTGCCCACTTGGCATGCCTTTGTCTGAATCCGCAGAGTTCAGAAGTGCTTTTGTGCACTGGTATTCAAAACCCACAGTGTTCTGTCATGCCCTCCTGGCATGAAACCACAAAGAACCTCTCAAGATTGAAAATCAAAACAACTCCTACAACTTCAAACCTACAACATACATTCACAACATAAATAGAACACGCACAGACATTCATTCAACACAGGAAATATGCAGGAAAAACTGTTGTTTGTATTAAATGACAAATGCATGTTTTTACAAGGTGTTCTTGAGCTCAGACTTTAACAAAGTCTCCGCTCCTTCTCTTCTTCTCTCTCGACTATTACAACTCTATCCATTACAACCCTTTTAAAATGAGATCGTAATTGATCTTTTACATGAGGGGGCTCTTCGAGCTCTTCCCTCCAATCTCACCTACCCTATTCAATTACATTGAATGGGCTATCTAGTCCAGAATCCAAATCTAGATCTCAACCTTACAAACATTTAAGGCCTACCTACTTCTACGCCTATGCAAAGCACGACCTCTCGGCTCAACAGCCTAAAACATTTAATTACATTCAATTTCAAAATTGAAAACGAGGGTTGCGCCTCTCTTGAACACGCGATTTGAATCCGCTGACGTGGTTGGTTGGTTGGCTGGCTAATGTGGAGAGATTCTCCTGCATCATCCAAACTCCCGACTTCACTTACCTCAGACCAACGGTTTGAGACTCCATTGATTCAACAGTCCAAATCCTCTCCCTTCAGGCTCCCCATTCTCGATTTCTCCTTCCCATGAAAGGAATCAGTAGTTCGATCTTCCATTAGATCGACAGATTACTATCTCTCTTAAGATTTCAAGTGTTGAATGACTCTCGATCCTTATCCTCCTCACAAATTTATTGGATCCAACGACCCACGAATATCAGTGCTTCTCCTTCCGAGGATTTCTACCATTCGCCCGGGATATAAATGGCTCCTGGACAAATAATGCGACGTCAACCTTTCTGAGATTGTTTCCACGAGATGATTTCGATCCTCGTACTTCCTCTGAACTCTTCCAAGCCTCTATCCTTCCCGAGCTTGAATTCTCGCTGCAAACTTCGATATTTTTTTGGAATCCTGAACACACACCTTGCGACTTTCACAGTAACCTTTGGTTATTCGACCACTCCAACTTTGTTCACTCCTTGCGACATAAGTTCTTCAACCACTTCCTTGGGTTGGACAAGTATAAGACTCTCCTCAACCTACGCACACCTTGCACGACTTTGTACTATACTTTCACTCTACATATATAAGATCAATGGTATCTCTCTTGAGCTTTCTGGGCTAAACCTTAGAAACCTGTGAACGCACTCCTTGCGGACTTTCACTACACTCCTTGCAGGAATTATCAGGAAGAGAAACAGTTGAAACTTATACTCTTCTCACAGACTCCATATATTCAACATGAAATCACATACACACACAACATTGAAACAAATGCATAACAGAGAATATAAGCAAGCTGCAAACAATGTGTTAAAAATGATGTTTTTCAATATATTTTAAAAGTATGGAACAATAAATTAATTAAAGAGAGACAATTATATGAAAAATTGTAACTTCAAAAAAGTAAATGGTAAAAAAAAAAAGTAAGATTGAAAGAAGCATGGAAAAATGACTAAAAACACAGTTGAATTAAAAAAAAATAGAAAAAATTGAAAATAGATGAAAAATAAGCATTTAAAAAAAAATGTGGAAACATTGTGGATCAAAAAAATTAAAACATCGGAAAACCACCTAAAAAGGGAGAGGGGGTGATACCGATAGCACCATTTTTAAAAAATGGGGTAAAAATTTGGACCACCAAAAAACGAGAACTATATAGAGTTCTCATTAAGTTGGTAACTATGTTCAAATTGGAAAATATCCAAGCAACAATGGGAGAAGGGTAGTTAAGTGTAAATGGGGGTCTCCAATCCTAGTGCCTCTCCCATGAATTTATTAGAAAACAACTCATCATGGTAGAGCTTGACATCTGGATATATTAGCATGCAATAAAGAACAGAGAATTAATGACCCTCTTCATTCCCTCCTTGTATGTTATATCGTCGATGGTGAAGTTAATATCCAAGGTAATGAGTGGCTCTCCAATTCATTGTGGGATAGTCAATTTTATTGAGGGTTGGTCACAACTTATTATTTGTAATTTGGCTATGGTGGATTGTGTTTCAGTTCCAGTTTTTGGATTAGGGTGAGCACTAGAGTTCAGAGCGAGGAGTTGATACTTCACCTTGTAGATTCTTCGATGGTCATGGCTCAACGTAGGAGAAAATGGTGTATAATGTGTGAGTTGTTTGGGGTATGAAGGCATATACAGGTTTTGGAGAGAGGAATTGTGGAGGCTTAGAGAGATGTGACCAAGGCATCCCTGCATTGGAGTGACTAACATTCTGCATGGGAAAAAACTCTAAAAATTGATGCCCATGAGTGGATAAGTCATGTAATTCAAATGGGGGCACAAATCCATGTCCTAAGAGAGAAGGATAATGGAATGAAGACCCACATGTAGGCTCGAGAGGAAAATTACTTATTAATCGTTGAAAAGTTGGGGTCAACGAAAACCATGGTCGAGAATGTAGAGTAGAAGTTGTGTACTGCTCCATTTGGAAATTAGTCACATTCTCCACTAGGCTTATCACTCATGCTTCGGGAGGTTAAACAATTAGGAATTTTGAAAGCAACAGTGATAGACATCCATCAAGTAGCCTAGCCAAATTTGGAAGGAGATCACATAGGTTCAACTAAAAACCTACAGGTTCCTAAAAGGGTCCTTTGTGACCCGAAATTTTATTTTTCCCTTAATTTTAACATGTTCTATATATTTTGATTTTTGTCTGGAAAATATATAAGGAAATACACTTACCATAGAAGAGTANGTCCTAAGAGAGAAGGATAATGGAATGAAGACCCACATGTAGGCTCGAGAGGAAAATTACTTATTAATCGTTGAAAAGTTGGGGTCAACGAAAACCATGGTCGAGAATGTAGAGTAGAAGTTGTGTACTGCTCCATTTGGAAAGTAGTCACATTCTCCACTAGGCTTATCACTCATGCTTCGGGAGGTTAAACAATTAGGAATTTTGAAAGCAACAGTGATAGACATCCATCAAGTAGCCTAGCCAAATTTGGAAGGAGATCACCTAGGTTCAACTAAAAACCTACAGGTTCCTAAAAGGGTCCTTTGTGACCCGAAATTTTATTTTTCCCTTAATTTTAACATGTTCTATATATTTTGATTTTTGTCTGGAAAATATATAAGGAAATACACTTACCATAGAAGAGTATATAATTGTTGGTTAAATTATATAGTGACTCTATTTTTTCCAGTCTTGGACATTTAGTGCTCAATGGAAGCCTACCTCAAGAAATACACATTAGAGAACACAAATCTCCTTGAGTGAATCTTTAAGGAATCTATCATTTGCTTGTGCTATTAAGGTTTTGTGTGGGTCTCTAAGCAAATCTATTATTTGGTTATGAAGATGAGTGAATCTATCCATTGAGATTATTGAGTAGAATCTAAAGCATATTATCGCCTTCCTCTGTTGCATCTAATTGAACTAAGTAGAGAATGTAGATCTCCTTAAGAAGTTCCAACTATATTAATATCAAGAGGGTTTGAGCATATCTCTGAGCAGATCTAACATGTGGTTGTGAATCTGAGTGGAATATTATGGATCTGTTGAGGGATTATTGAGCAGAATCTAAAGAAGATTACCTTCTTCCTTAGTTACATATGATCAAACCACATAGAGAATGCAAATCTCCTTGAGAAGTTACAACGATATCAATGTTAGAGTTTTGAGTGGATCTTTGAGCATATCTATCATCTAATAATGAGTTTAAGTGGATTTATCCAATGATATTATTATAGATATGTTGAGAGATTATATTGAGAAAAATCTAAAGTGAATCAAGAGACACAAAGTGAGACTTAATCAGACGCACAAGTACCTTCTCCTAGTCTTAGTTCACTTCTTTCTATTTCGTTATTTTGATATGACCAATAAACAACTAGAATCGAGGAAATAAATTGTTGAAGAAATTATAATTTTAAGTCCTCCAATTACCTAACTAAAAGCAATGAACCGACAAATAGATATATAGACTGCAAACTAATAGTTAAATTAATGGCACGTAAATTCAAACAATAAGATTCAGTAGCATTGGCAAAGCGTAATGAATCCCAAGGATCTGAAGCATTTGTAATTACTTATACATATAATGGTTTATATTATATATAATTTAGAATTCACCATAAACATAAGTCATACTTATAATGACTTATAAGCATAATGGTCTATATTATATAGTATTATGCAAAGTGCTTACTTTACACATTAATTCTGTAAATTTAATATATATATATATATATATATATATATATATATATATATGACCACCACTTGGTTATGAGTAAGATGCACTTCAGTTTAAGAAAAGTTTGTTTAACTATTTTCAATTTCTAATCAAATCCATGAAAGATCTATAAAACAAATATATACATCTATAACAATGTTTTTTTCTCATATTTTTCTATAACAATTTTTTAATAAATAACAGATTTATCACAACAATAATAATAAATATATAATTTAGAGTTCATTATGAACATTTATAACTGTTAAAGAATAGCAAATTTATGACAATGTTTTCTTCTAACATTTTTCTATAACAATTTTTCAATAAATAACAGATTTATGACAACAAGAATAATAAATATATAATTTAGAGTTCATTATGAACATTTATAACTATTAATGAATAGCAAATTTATGACAATGTTTCCTTCTCACATTTTTCTATAACAAATTTTCAATGAACAATATATTTATGACGACAATAATAATAATAAATATATAATTTAGAGCTCATTATGAACATTTATAACTATTAACAACAAAAATAATAAATATATAATTGTTAACAACAAAAATAATAAATATATAATTTAGAACTCATAATGAACATTTATAATAATAAATGTATAATTTACAGCTCATTATGAATATTTATAACTATTTGTAAGCATAATAATCTATACTATATAACATTATTCACAACCCTTATACATGTTAGTTTTGAAAAATCTCAAACAATTAAGAAAAATATTTTATGAACACCTAGACATAGGCAAAATGCAATCCAACATTAAAACTATTTGCAATTTGCAATAAGATCCATGAAAGGCCTATAGAACAAGTGCATGCCTATGGAACAAGCACTTGTTTCTACCCTTATACATGTTAGATTTGAAAAATCTCAAGCAATTAATAAAAAGATTTTATGGACACCCAAACATAAACAAAATGCAACTCAACTTTAAAATTATTTGCAATTTGCAATAAGATCCATGAAAGGCCTATGGAACAAGAATTGGTTTCTATAGCAATGTTTCTTTTCCATTTTTCTTGTTTATGATAATTATGTTAAATCACTACAACACATTTTGAGATAGATTCAAAAAWTTTTGAGATAAATTTAAAAAAWWTTGAGATAAATTTAACAATTTTTGAGATAGATTCAACAAAGTTTTATAATGATWTGAAAAAAATTTGTTTTGATTAGATTAATGATTCAAATTTTAAAAATGATGAATAAAAATTATTCAAACATTTAATACCAAAGTAGTTACTGATTGTTTTCACAATGCTTGAAATTGGATAGCTAAAAAGCTGAAATTGAATAACTCCTGAACATCCATGTATAGATGTAAAAAAGTTAAATTAACCTAAAAAAATGAGAATGAGAAGAACAATAAGAATAACCACAAAGACCAGACCTCTGAAATTACATTATAATCACAAAGACCACACCTGTAAAGCTGTCTTTCTTGGTTTTTTGAAATAGAGACTTTCTGAAAATACATTTCTTAAATCATCAAAAATCCAAATCAAAAGCTATGTTTTAAACTGCAACTTACACAAATTTAAATTCATTATAATACCAAAAAAAAAAAGAAAAAAATGACTTTATTGTCCAATCATCAACACCAATGTCCATTGTCAAACTGAAGATCAAAATCATCAATGCCCATGCCCATTAATTCCCGAAACATCTCCAAAGTCTTTCTGAAACATTCTTGATGTATACATAAATCCCCAAAATCTTCCCTACCTAGAACGTTTTGGCTACCACCAGTAAGTTCCCTGTCCCAAAAAAAGTCCCCAACAGGTTGGGGAAATTTCCCATGGTTCCCCAAATCCCCAAAACACCAGAACAGATAAAAACTCAATATCCAAGACATCCTTAGAATTGAACAAGGTTTAAGGACTGTAACGACATATTGGATTCAATTCGGTGAAGAGAGATGAAAAGAAAGCATGTTGACCATTAAAAACAAGCTAACTACCGACTGGAAGGTCTGAGAAACCATTTCTCCAATCCACCTACTATTTAGGAATAAATGACACGGATTTATTGCATAGCCATTATTGCGTGTTTCTATATCGTAGTCCAATTTCGTAAACAAGTGTAAATGAGTACACAAATAACTCATATATGCAACATAAGTTGTTCCCAAAGTTGTATAAAGTTTTGCATTTTATAGTTGTATAGATAAAGCATTTTTATGTAACAGAAAAGAAAATTTATGATCTGATACATATTTAGAAATTAAACGAAAAAAAATCAAATAAAATTGGTTAAGTTGGGTCTTGATTTGTTGTATTTCAGATTTTATGTTATCCATTCGCCTCTCAAAATGCCCCAACCTATTATCCATTTGCCTCTCAAAGTCCCTGAACTTGCTTGCCAAATGGTTAAGAGATTGTTTGCCTAAGTAATCTCCTAACTACTGCAAAGTGCATGCCTAATTTCGTTCCATGAGGGCTCCGTAGGCAAAGGGGCCAAAAAACCTCGCTGCAAAGAACTAAAAACTGCCAAACCTTTTTCAAAAACCAAAAATTGTGAGAGAACCTTGCTAAAACCGTGCAGAACTATAGAGCCAATGAGATTAAACGCTTTCTTTAGGATGACCCCACCAAATAAGTTGCCACTGCTGCCTGCAGACAGGTCTTACTTGGAAATTATGGAGCAAGAGTCAGTTGCAAGAGATAGTTACGTAGAAGACTAGTAATCTATAGATAATTGTATAGTTGAATTCTATTTCACTTAATGTAGATCCTAGTTTGCTGTAGTTTGTTGTAACCGATTAAACAGATTAATTTCCTATCTAATAATGTAATCAGTCCTCATTCAATAATATAGATTGGAAACATTGCTTTACTTATATTTGTTCTTGCCAAATTCTAAGTAAATATCAAAACCACGGAAGTGAAAAGCCACCAAAAAAAAGAGATACGTCAATTTCTAAAAATCCACAGGTCCCTCCTCTGGAAGGGTGCAACGGCATACTACTCAAACTTTACGTGAATTTGAAAAACTCAAATTTCTGCACTCCAACTATGTATTACAGTGTGGAAATATTTAAAGATACCCGCATTCCAAGTGAATCGAAAGGTGTGCGGACTCGCCGCACTCTAATGGTTGCGTGAGGTGCAGAAACACGTGTGTTTGCGCAGGCAACGTGTGTTCGAGCTGGAGAAGAGACGCGATCCGTTGTGTAAGCCCATTATTTTGCTGAGTCGTTGGGTTCTTGAGGAGGACGCGTGGGATCTTGAGAGAGCCGCCCCAATTTATTTTTATTGCTGAGTTGCGCGCCATTGAAGAGAGGGCCGTGAGAAAATCCGCGAGTTTTGGTAAAGCGTGAGGACGGGTAGAGGGCCGATCCACCATTCTTCCCAAATCAGATCTGCTGCATGTCTCCAGTGTTGCGACAGTCGACTCCCGTGATTGCATTGGCTGACAATCGACTCCCGTGATTGCAGAGAGCAATCATTCAAAGTGCAAAACGCAGAGTCTGTGGTAACGCAGAGTTAAGTTTATGCGTTGATCCTTCTCCATTCACGATTTCTTTATGCATGTTTTTATTTTTATTTTAAAAAGGGATTATGAGACGATAAAGAAACGAAACACATGAGAGGATCTGACAATCACTGTATTGGTCGGTAGAGCCCCGCTGTTCTTTCTTTTTCCCCTCTAGTATGGGATTAATCATCACACCTTACACTGAACACTGAACTCTAACCGTTGAAGTACTTTACAGTGGATCGCTTTATGCACACATTCGGCTGGGCTTCACGTTCGAATGGAGTGAACAGCGGAGAGAAAACGCATAAGAAATAGTGGAATCGCTGTGTTTGTATTTGGGTTTACAAGGGAGATTGATAGCAATATCGGAGATGATTATGAAGGATGATCATGGAGGAAATAAGAATGTATCATTTGATTGCTGTGGTGGCGCTTCATGCCTGTAGCAATTTCTAGTGAGTCAGTCTGAGTCTCAGTCACAGTCACAGTCACAT